>DF368665.1:0-11133 GCA_000787875.1 Solanum virginianum
TTTATGACTGGTGTAAATATTTCCTTAGATGTACCTGTATTAATAATTTCGATAGTAGTATATTTGAAAAGGTAAAAGGCAAAGAAATGGATTTAAGTGGAGAAATAGGCAAAGAAAAAATATAAAATAGATTTTTGAGTTTTTCGTCATTAGTGGACTCTACAACAATCAAAAAAATAAAATTGACAAATTGATTTTTGAAATCAGATTCTCCAAATGACCGTGCATCCAATTGATAGCCCCTTAGTCTTGAGCCGGTTTGATTTTGGCTACTATCGGTCTGAGTTAATATTGGGTCAACCCCATCCAATTTACACCCATAGTTTGAATTATATAAGTGATTATCAAAATGCAAAAAATGTAAAAGAACAAATGATTAGAATTACTAGTTTGTCTAGAGCTCTTGAGTTTCTTGAGGTTTCAATTTCAGATTCTATATTTTCTAGCGCCACCAGTTATATTTGCGAAGTAACTTATGTATGACATGTGAATTTCTATGGGCTTCTATATGACATGATTTTTTAGTCCTCTACAATTTGTTTTAGTTTTATATCCTTTTTACAAGAGATTTTTATTTTCTACACAATAGCTTTAGATACGTGTGTTGCACGTATATCCTATTAGTATTGAGTACCAAATAAATAATAATCATAATATTAATTTATAAACTAATTACTATTACCTAAGAAGTATTAAGTATTAACAAAAAATTATAAGTAATAACTGAAAAGTAATTTTGTAATAATAATCTTATTAGTACTTTAAGAGAAATAAAAAAATTAATAGTTAATAATAATAAGTAATGGAGTAATTATAGTAATTTTGTAATAATAATCTTATTAGTACTTTAAGAGAAATAAAAAATTAATAGCTAATAATAATAATAATAAGTAATTGAGTAATTAAAAGGTGAGACGATAATAATAATCTTGCTAACACTTTAAGAGAATCAATAAATTAATAATTAATAAAAGAAATGATAGTTGATGATTTAGATTTGAGGATGTTAGAGTTGAACTAAGAACTTGAGAGGAGAAAGTTAAAATTGAATATTAAATTTTTTAAAAATTGAAAAAAAGTAGAAAAATACATAGTGAAAGTATATGAGGAGGAGAGGAGGTATTCACAGATTAATGAGGATAGTTTTTCTTTTTTTGAAAAAAATATAAAATTAGATTATTAATTTTTTTAGTTATTAGTGGGCTTTACAATAGTAAAAAAAACTAACACAAATATGAATTTTGAAATTAGATTCTCTTGAAAATTGTGCCTCCAACAGATAGCCCTTAGTCTTGCACTGGTGTGATTTGGACTAATACCAGTCCGAGCAAATTTTGGATCAACCCGACCCATTTTACAGCCATAGTTTGAATTATATATATAAATATCAAACTACAAAAAATAAAAATAAAAGTAAAAAATAAAAGCACGAAAGATTAGAAATACTAATTTTTCTAGAGCTCTTGAATTTCTTAAGGTATGTTCAATTTCAGGTTCTTATCCTTTTTGGACAACCAATTACATTTGTGAAGTAATCTATGTACAATATGTGAGTTTCTATGTACATTTGTATGTAATGATTTTCTAGTCCTCTGCAATTTATTTTAATTTTATATTATTTTATAAAAAATCTTTATTTTCTAAGCACTTTAGATAGGTACGTTGCACGTGTAGCCCATATTTATTGAGTATACAAATAAATAATAATAATAATAAATTTATAAAATAACTAATAACTATCAAGTAAGAAGTATTAAGTATTAACAAAAATTAATAAGTAAATAACTAAAAAGTAATTTTGTAATAATAATTATTTAATAAGTACTTTAAGAGAATAATAAATAAATAGCTGCTAATAATAAGTAAAGGAGTAACTAAAAGATGAAACTATAATAATAATCATGCAAACACTTTGAGAGAATTAAAACATTAATAACTATTAAAAACATTTGTCACGCCCTGAGCCTATGCCCTGGGCGTGATCGGCACTTGAAAATCATTTCTGGTTCCAAGCGAACCACTTGGCCTGACTACTTACATAATGGAAGACTCATAATAGTGGAAAAAAGTCATAAAAGCAATAAGATGTTTAAAACTGTCTGCATAACCTGAATACGAAAACTTTTAAGTAATGTGTGAATGAACTAGAAACTGAAATACTAATACATGGTCCATGGAATCTCTACTACAACTGTCTGAAAGGACTACTGAGACAGGACCCAAGTGGTCAGAACTAAAAGCAAATACTGAAATGAAATAACATGAGCATAGGAGCCTCGGAATGGGAAGAGGCCTCACCAATTACTGGTAGCTGTCAGGTTCTCAACGAAGCGGCTGCTAAGAAACTCTTTCACCTGCGTCTGCATCATAAAATGATTCAACTCCTAAGGACGTCAGTACGTGGAATATACGGTATGTAAGATGGCCAAAACATTTAAATAGTATATCATAATGATTCTCAAAAGACAAATATAATTCATAATTACATAGCAATAATCATAAAGACTGGTATGCTGAAAATAGCATGCTGAAATCTGGCATGTAAAAACTTAGTTTCTTAGCTTGGGGAGTTTCTCTAACAGACAACCACCACTATGAGCTTCGTGGTGATACAGTGTCTTGCCCATACTGCCAGAGTCGTCCTGTACTTTGCCGGGGTAGGGGACGAATAACTTGGGGAGTGGATCCATCTCAAAACTGGGTCATCTCAGTGACTAATGAGGAAAGTACTGTAGTACAATCCTATCCTATGCTGGCTACATAGTTTATGAGTTTGAGTAATTTATTCTACTCTCACCTTATCAATGCTCAATACTACTCCCAAAATACTTTATATAGCTCATACTTAATAGATCATAAATTCTTGAAATCTGGCTTTCTTGGGGACTTAGCTCAGCTTACTACTTAGCTTTCTCAACTGAAATTTTTAACATTGCTGAACTAGTATCTTTCCTGAACTCTCAAACATACTAGATTTCTAAACTAAAGTACCAAGAACCTTCAAGAAAATCATTCCTTAACATATCATATACTCAGCTAAAATACCCGAATGATTCAAGAAAAGCATTTTTTAACTCATTTCAAACTAATCTTTTCTTTTCCTTAGATAATATCAAGACTTTTCAAGAAACTCAACAATAATAATTCTTGTTCAAGAATGAATATAAACTGTATAACAATTCTTTAAAATGGATGATATAGAGACCAAAGATAATAATATTCATCCAGAATCTATGGAATTTATCATGAAAATTAATATACTCAAAGAGTTTACGAAAAACTTAGTCTCAATTTAGACTTGAAGATTAATGGGTGAAAACTAGTTTCAATTTTTAAAAATATTAGCAAAATAATTACTTTTGGGTGGCCTTACATACCTTGGAATGACTTCTTGGAAGATTGGAAGAATAATATTGAATGCCCTAGTGTTCTTGAATTCTACGCTTGAAGTTCTGGAAAGGGTTTCTTGCTTTTAACATATGAATGTGAAGAAGAAATACGTTTTTGAACTTTGATCGACTTAAAAACTAACTTAGTTTAGGATATGGGGTGTGGAAAAGATCGAAAATACCTTTTCCCATTATAAGAACAAAACTACCCTAAAATTACACTGGAGTGCGATGCACACTAGTGTTAATTTCAACTTTTCGCAAATTTTTACTTTTCGTTGAATTTCTTGAAAACGACCAAGTGTGGCTCCGCGTTATCTCTGTGTAGCGGAGCGGACACGAAAACCTCACTGTTTCTAATTTTTTTTGGGTAAAATAATTTGCAATTTTTTGAGTTTTTATCGAGTTAAGACCCTTCTCTGACTCGATGTTTTTCACTGATCACAAATCCGGTCTCGGATTTGCAAATGGAGCAAGGAAGGCATGTTACGCGTAAGGTCAATTCTAGGGGTATTTTCGTCATTTCATGAGGTGTTATAATATCTCCCCCTTGGGATCATCGTCCTAGAATTATAAAGATATGAATAAAGCTAGCTCAAACCACAAGATTTCCTAACTTAATAAACATAAATCTTCAAGGTGAAGTATGAAAGTTACCTTCAAGGTCCTCATTTAGGCCCACGAACAAGTGTGGATACTTGGCCTTCATATCTTCCTTTGCCTCCCAAGTAGCTTCCTCCATAGAACCTTTACCGAAGCAATCTCCTTGGTCCTCAATTTATAAACCTGTTGGTCTAATGTTTGCACCAAAATCTCTTCATAAGACAAGTTGTCCTTAATCCCAACACTTTCTGAGATACCTTCAAGTACACCCAATCGCCTATCTCAAACTCCAAATATCTTCTTCCAACATTTGTATAAGACTTTTATCTGCTCTGAGCTATCTTGAGCTTCTCCTGAATAACATTCACTTTTTCCATAGCCTGATGGACTAGATCAGGTCTTATCAATCCTGCCTCACCAACTTTAAACCACCCTATAGGTGATCTACACCTTCTTCTATAAAGAGCTTCATATTGTGTCATCTGTATGCTAGCCTGAAAACTATTATTATAAAAGAACTCAATCAAAGATAAATGATCATCCCAGTTACCTCTAAAGTATATGGCACAAGCCCTCAGCATATCTTCCAAGGTTTGTATAGTTTGCTCTGCTTGCCCGTCTGTCTGTGGATGGAAAGTTGTGCTAAGATTCACCCTTTAAATTCTATCACGCACGCCCCAACATATCTTCCAAGGTCTGTATAGTTCGTTGTGCTTTCCCATCTGTTTACGGATGAAAATTTGTGCTAAGATTCACCTTCGTACCAAGCCCTTTTTGAAAGGACTTCCAAAACTGTGCTATAAACTGAGCTCCTCTATCTGAGATAATGGATATAGGGACCCTGTGCAGCCTAACAATCTCCTTAAGATAGAGTCTAGTATAATCCTTAGTTGTATCAGTCGTCTTGATAGGTAGGAAGTGAGCTGACTTGGTCATTCTGTCTACTATGACCCATATCGAATCATGCTATCTACGGGATCAAGGTAAGCCTATTACAAAGTCCATATTAATCATCTCCTATTTCCATTATAGAATCTTTATGTTTTGGGCTACACCACAAGGCCTTTGGTGCTCAACCTTAACTAGCTGGCAATTTGGTCATTTAGACACAAACTCTGCAATGTCCTTCTTCATTCGACCCTACCAATAGACTTCTTGCAAATCTCTATACATCTTTATTGCACTAGGGTGGATAGAGTATCTGGCATTATGAGATTTAGCCAAGATTCTATCTCTAAGACCGTCAACATTCGGCACATACAACCTGCCTTGATATCTCAGGACACCCCCCCTTTTGAGAATACTAATACTTTCTGCTTCTACACATCTTCTTTCAATTGGAGAAGGATGGGATCTTTATCTTGGTTTTCTTTCACTTCTACCACCAAAGATGACTCTGACCCATTTCTGACAATGGCCCTGCCTTCGTCAGAATCTTAAATCTAAACCCCCAAACGGGCTAGTCTGGGGACCTCTTTAGCTAACTCTTTCTTTTCAGCTTCAACATAGGCTATGCTCCCCATGGTCACCTTGCTAAGAGCATCAACAACTACATTAGCTTTACCTGGATGATAGAGGATACTCATATCATAGTCTTTTAGCAGCTCCAACCATCTTCTCTATCTAAAATTCAGCTTTTTCTGTCCAAACACATACTGCAAACTCTTGTAGTCCGTGAATACATCCACGTCCCTGCCATATCTGTAGTGTCTCCAGATCTTCAAAGCAAATACCACTACAACAAGCTCAAGATCATAAGTTGGGTAATTCATTTCCTGAATCTTAAGCTGCCTAGAGGCATATGCTAGCACCTTGCCTCTCTATATTAATACACAACCCAAGCCAACTCTGGAAGCATCACAATAAACCACGAAATCATTAACTCCATCTAGAAGGGATAAGACTGGGGCTATAGTCAGCCTAATCTTCAACTCTTAAAAACTCTTCTCACAAGCTTCTGACCATTAGAACATAGTCTTCTTCTAAGTTAGCTTAGTCAAGGGAGCTGAAATAGAAGAAAACTCCTCTACAAACCATCTGTAGTACCCCGCCAAGCCCAAGAAACTCCTTATCTCTATGGGAGTTGTGGGCCTTGACCAATTCTTTACTGCCTCAATCTTTTGGGAATCAACCTGGATACCCTCACCAGACACATTGTGACCCAGAAATGCCACCGACTCCAACTAGAACTCACACTTAGAAAATTTGACATATAACTGTTGATCCTTAAGGGTCTGAAGGATAACTATAAGATGGTTTGCATACTCCTCCTTACCATGGGAGTAGATCAGGATATCATTTATGAATACAATAACAAAAATATCTAGGTACGGCCTCAATACCCTGTTTATAAGATCCATGAAAGTTGCTAGTGCATTTTTTAGCCCGAAGGACATGACTAAAACCTCATAATGACCATATCGGGTTCTGAAAGCTATCTTAGGAATGTCTTTCTCTCTAACTTTAAGCTGGTGATACCCAGATCTAAGATCTATCTTGGAAAAGTAGGTAGCACCCTGAAGTTGGTCAAATAAGTCATCAATTCTGGGAAGAGGATACTTGTTCTTAATAGTGATCTTGTTCAACTGATGGTAATCTATGCACATCCAAAGAGAACCATCCTTTTTATGCACGAAGAGAACTAGAGCACCCTAAGGTGAGATGCTTGGTCTAACTAAACCCTTATCTAAGAGATCTTTAAGCTGCAACTTTAACTCTTTTAGCTCCAAAAGAGCCATACGATATGGAAGAATAGATATGGGCTAAGTATTTGGAAGAGTGTGTATCCCAAAGTCTATCTCCCTATCAGGAGGGACTCTGGAAAGATCCTCAGGAAAGAATTCTGGAATCTCATTAATAATGGGAATAGACTAGAGAGTTGGTGCCTTAGAACGAGAATCCTGAACTCTAACTAGGTGATATATACACTCCTTGGAGATTAACTTTCTAGCCTTGAGATATAATACAAACTGACTTTTAGGAACAATTGAGCTACCCCTCCACTCTAAGACTAGTTCATTAGGAAACTAAAATTTGACTACTCTGGTTCTGCAATCTATGGAGGCATACCTTGCATGAAGCCAATCCATGCTTAGGATGACATCAAACTCTACCATATCTAACTCCACCAAATCAGCTACAATAATTTTATGATAAATGGAGATTGGACAGCCCCTATAGATCATTTGGGCTAAAATAGACTCTCCCGTAGGAGTAGAAACATTGAAAGGCTCATGAAGACATTCTGGATTAACCCCAAACTTCACTGCTACATATGGGGTTACAAATGACAAAGTTGCTCCTAGGTCTAACTATGCATAGACATCATAAGTAAAGATTTGAAGCATAACTGTAACCACATCTGGTGAGTTCTCCTGCTCCTGTCTAGTGCCCACAGCATACAAGCAGGTTGTGCCCTCGCTTGTCCCTACTATAGTACCCCCGTGAGGTAGCTTACCCTGCGGTGCTGATGAAACTGTTTGTGATCTGGTATCTCTCATATTCTGCTTCCCCATAGGATAATCCTTCAAGAAATGCCCTACCTGACCATATTTGAAACACCCATTTGTGCCCATAAGGCACTCTCTGGGGTAAGATCTACCACACTTACCATAAGTAGGATAGCGGTTTGATCCTGGACCTACGCTACCCTGTGACTTGCTGCTCGAAAACCTGCGGTGTTGTGATCCCTGCTCATTTCTGATCCTCGGTGCAGGTGCACTAGCGAATAAAGGTGCTGGTCTAGCTGTCTTAGGCTAGAAAGATGAATGATCTCCATCTCCAATCCCTCTCTTACTTGACTCCTGGCCTGATGTCTTGGCCCTCTTATTCCTAAACTCTTCTTGTCCTGCATACACAACCCAAGCCAACTCTGGAAGCATCACAATAAACCACGAAATCATGTCCTGCATCTTCTCCTCCTTTACCTGCTGCACATACATCATCAAATGGGATATATCCATATCCTCGATCAACATTGCATTCCTGCCCTCCCTCTTAGTCATTTGGGAGAGCCCGGACATGAAGAGATCTATCCTAGTACGCATATCTGCCACTATAGTTGGAGCACAAAGGGACAGTTGAGTAAACTTGAGGTTATACTCGTGCACACTCATATTCTCCTACTTCAAGTTTAGAAACTCTCTTACCTTAGCCTGTCTCATCTCCCTGGGAAAATACTGTCCCAGAAAGGCCACCTCAAACACTGCCCAAGTAATAGTTGGAGCCCCATCTGCCTTACTCCCTTTCCATTGGTCAAACCAAAGTCTAGTTTCCCCTTAAGATAATAGGCAGCCAACTCAACCCTCTCAGCATCAGCTATACGCATCACCTGAAACACCTTCTGAAGCTCCTCAATAAAATTTTTAGGATCTTTCTTCACATTATACCTCGTGAAATCTAGTGGGTTCATTCTCAAAAACTCTCTAACTGTGGCGGTGTCTGCCCCATCATTCCTGCCATCTCCCTGGTGACCTCCCTGAGTAGCGGCTACCTGAGCCATAGTCTGAATGACCTAGCGAAGCTCAACATTAGTAATATCAGCTTGTTGTGGCTTCTCCACAGGCACAATTGGGCCTCTAGTTTCCCCCAAAATTTGGCCAGGCAGGTTTACGTTTCTTCTGGTAGGGCATCCTCTGCCTCTGACTGGTCCGTTAGCTCTGCGAGGAGGCATGATCTAAAAAACACGGCATGAACGCATGAGTTAGAAGGGACTATAGAGATATGCTCTAAAGCACAAGACAAAGAATAACAAGAAATGATGACACATCCTAATGTCCTGTAGCCTCCCTATTACAGATGTGGCACACTTCACACCCATAGTACGGACTCTACTAGACACAATTCCATAGACTCCCTAGGACTCTTGAACTCTTTTCTCTGATACCAAGTTTATCACACCTTGAGCCTACACCTTGGGCAAGGTCGGCACTCGCAAATTATTTTTGGTCCCAAGCGAACCACTTGGCCTGGCTACTTACTCAATGGAAGACTCATAATAGTGGAAAAAACCATAAAAGCAATAAGATGATCTAAAATTATCTGAATAAGCTGAATACGAAAACTTTTAAGCAATATCTGAATGAACTAAAAACTGAAATACTAATACATGGTCCATGGAACCTCTACTAGAATTTTCTGAAAGGACTACTAAGACAGGCCCCAAGTAGCCAGAACTAAAAGCAAATACTGAAATGAAATAACATGATTATAGGAGCCTCGGAATGAGAAGAGGCCTCACTAATAACTGATAGCTATCATGTTCTCAACGAAGCGGCTGATGAGGAACTCTGTCACATGCGTCTGCATCATAAAATAATGCAGGTCCTAAAGATGTCAGTACATAGAATGTACGGTATGTAAGATGGCTAAAATATTTAAAAAGTATATCATAATGCTTCTCAAAAGACATAAACATAATTCATAATTACATAATAATAATCATAAAGACTGGTATGCTCAAAATAACATGCCGAAAACTGGTATGTAAAAACTTAGTTTCTTAGCTTGGGGAGTTCCTCTAACCGATAACCATCACTATGAGTTTTGTGGTGATACGGTGTCTTGCCCACACTGCCATAGCTATCTCGTACTTTGTCGGGGTAGGGGACGAATAACTAGGAGAGTAGATCCATCCCAAAATTAGGCCATCTCAGTGGCTAATGAGGAAGGTACTGTAGTACAATCCTATCCTATGTTGGCTACATAGTTTATGAGTTTGAGTAATTTATTCTATTCTCACCCATATCGATGCTCAATACTACTCCCAAAATACTTTATATAGCTCATACTTAATAGCTCATAAATTCTTGAAATTTGGATTTCTTAGGGACTTAGCCAGCTTATTACTTAGCTTTCTCAACTGAAATCTTTAACATTATTGAACTAGTATCTTTCCTGAACTCTCAAACATACTAGATTTCTAAACTAAAGTACCAAGAACCTTCAAGAAAATCATTCCTTAACATATCATATACTCAGCTAAAATACCAGAATGATTCAAGAAAAGCATTATTTAACTCATTTCAAACTAATTTTTTTTTTCTGAGATAATATCAAGACTTTTCAAGAAACTCAACAACAATAATTGTTCATGAATGAACATAAACATGACAACAGTTCTTTAAAATGGATGACATAGAGACCAAAGATAATAGTATTAATCAAGAATCTATGGAATTTTTCATGAAAATTAGTATACTCACAGAGTTTATAGGAAACTTAGTCTCAATTTATACTTGAAAATTCATGGGCAAAAATTAGTTTCAGTCTCTAAAAATATTAGCAAAATAATTACTTTTGGGTGGCCTTACATACCTTGGAATGACTTCTTGGATGATTGGAAGAATAATCTAGAATGCGCTAGTGTTCTTGAATTCTACGTTTGAAGTTCTAGAAAGGGTTTCTTACTTTTAGCCTATGAATGTGAAGAAGAAATACGTTTTTGAACTTTGATCGACTTAAAAACTTAATTTTTATGATATGGGTGTGGAAAAGGTTGGAAATAGCCTTTCCCATTAAAAGAACAAAACTGCCCCAATATTTCACTAGTGCGTGACGCGCACTAGTGTTAATTTCAACTTTTACGCAAATTTTTACTTTTCGTCAAATTTCTTTAAAACAACCAAGTATGGCTCCGCATTCTCTCTGCGTCATGGAGTGGATACGAAAACCTCACTATTTTTGAATTTTTTGGGAAAAATAATTCATGTTTTTTGAGTTTTTGTCGAGTCAAGACCATTTTCTGACTTAATTTTTCACACTGATCTCAAATTCGATCTCAGATTTAAAAATGGAGCTAGGGAAAGCACATTACACATAAGGTCAATTCTAGGGTTATTTTCATTATTTCACGAGGTAATACAATTGACAGTTGATGATTGACATTTGAGAATTGTAGAGTTGAATTGAGAACTTGAGATGTGAAAGTTGAAATTGAATATTGAATTCTTTAAAGATGAAATAGTAGAGAAATTGAGAGAATATGGTGGGAACATATGAAGATGAAAGGAGGTATTTATAGAATAATGGAAATGTAACACCCTGCAAAATTACTAAAATATCCCTAAACTTTATTTCATGCACAACGTGTCTTCCCAAGCTCTGATGGAAAATTCAAAATTGGATTTGCGATCTGTTCCTA
>DF368661.1:0-11280 GCA_000787875.1 Solanum virginianum
TCTAAAGAATTCTACACTTAGAAACTTTTCATGAACAAAATATACTCCCACCTGTGGAGAACCCTCTCGGGTTGCTACAGTAACTTGGCAACAATTCACGTTTTTTGATCTTTAAATTATTTTAACGCTACAATCTTGGTATATTGAGTCTCCTAGGTAGCGTGGAGGTGTTGATTGGCCAAGAAAATGCCTCTTTCGATGACTTTACCGATTTGGGTCCATCTAAGAGGTTTAAAAGGTATGGTGGTTTCTAGTTTTGTTTTATGTGAAATAAAGATTGTATGTATGTTGGAGTGTGTTACATTGAAAGAAAAGCTTGACAAGATAACATGTTCAAGTGAATTATGAATATGGAGGTTAGGGCCAAAATTAGAATATGTATGTAAGTAGCGCTATATTGTTTTAAAACCATGAATTTAATGTTATAGTTCTCTGATTTCTGCTCTTATGAAATTTTGAGTTACCACAAAGAAGAGAAAGAAATAACGTTCGAAGTAGACATGTTATCTAAATCCTGCTTTTGTGTTGATCTATTACTATATCAATGTCTGATGAGTGTAATATAGGTACGAGTACTTCATGTGAATACTTGTCTCTAAAAAATAGGAAAAAGTTGTTCAGTGCTCATAATGTACAGGTATTGACAGCTTGACACACTCACATGTTCAATGTGTATTTATTCTTCCATTATAACATGGCATAGAGCCAACCGTGTCTTTTTAGTAATTGAGCTCCCTATTGGAATAAAAAGTCAATTGATGTACCATCATACTTGCTAGTTCAAATGCTTATGGAAACCTGTGTTGCATGAAAATGATCCTTGTGGGGTGAAAGAAGTATTGGAAATAGTTTATATATTTATTTGAAGTTTGGTTGAAATTGAAAACCTTGTATATAGTTAAATGTTATGTTGTAGCGTTGAAAGTATACGTTTGACATTTAGATAGTATAATATGATTCTTGGAGGGTAATAGAATGCTTGAATATGATATACATGTATATAGATAAGTATGCTGCTTTTCATTATTTTTCTGGTCTGCATTCGATATTATGTTCAGTTATAATTTCTCTTTTAAATAAAGCAATGACTTCCATGTACATAAGATTAGGACTGAAGTTTGCCCAACTGTTCTACTTCGTCTAAATCTGATAAGTGTTTAAGGTCTTTTGAATTCATAATTTGAGTGCCAAGTTTGATAGCATAAAATTCTGCCAAGACCAGAGGCTAAACTGTACAGAAGGGTGTTGTTCCTACTAATATTCACATTCTTTCTTCTACTTTTGTATGATATCTAGAAGAATCCAACTTTCAAAAGAAAATTATTTTGTAACTACATATTTTCTAGGAGTGGAATTATTCGGTACTGATATGAAACAAGTTCAAAGGATATGGAAGTGAATATTGATACTGAAGTTGGTTAGTAAATTTATCTCCACAATTATTAAAGCTGGGTATCTTGTTGTTGTTCGTTTTCTGGAAATAACTTTAAGCTAGAAATAATGTGTTGTTCTCTGGTCAGTTATTTTAAATTTTAGGCTGGTTCAGATTTTCATCGATCGTGGGACCCGCGACACCCTTTTATAAAATTCTGGTATCTTTGAAAGAATGTGGCATAGATATTGTTTTGATTTTGCATATGAATATTTTACTTATGTTTGGGATTTATGATAACAATTTTATGCATATGATACACTCCGGTGTTAGGCTGTGTTTGATGGTGGGTTCAGAGACGGCGATACGTAACGCTCAACTCCGGTGGGTTCGGGGACGGCGATACGTAATGCCCGATTCACCTTTGCTATTTATGTATTATGCCATGTGGGTACGGAAACGGCGATATGTAATGCCCGACTCACATATGCTATTTCTGTATGATGATAGGTATGTACGAGGACGGCGATACGTAATGCCCGACTCACTTGTTTGTTGTATGGTGTTTGATGCTATGTTACGCTGGGTGAGTATAGGGACGGGGATATGTAACGCCCAACTCACACTGACTACTTCTGTATTATGATAGGTGTGTACGGGGACGGTGATACGTAACGCCCGACTACCTTTGTTGAGCATAGGAGACAGGGATGGCTATACGTAATGCCTGGCTCATTTACGTATTTTTGTATGATGATATGTGAGGTAGGGACGACGATACGTAACGCCTGACTCACTTACCCTATGGTTGATATGTTAGGAAAGTAAATGATTGTGATATGAATCTAAACCTTGAATGGAGATATTTTTGGATATATACTGCTCTCTGTACTTTTGTTTCAGTTATCCCTCAGTTTCATGTATTGGGAAGTAAGTATGCAATATTTTGGATATGCATTTACCGTTATACTTTGACCTTGTTTGCTATACACCTTATGATCTGGTAATTAAGTACTTTGATATTTCGAGTATGCTCTTAACCATTATACGTTTGTTTTAAAAGTTGCCCTGATACATATATACTCTATACTTTCTGCTTTACATATTCAGTACATACCTCGTACTGACCCCCTCTTCTTCGGGGGCTGCATTTCATGCCCGCAGGTACAGACGTACAGGAGAGAGATCCACCAGCTTAGGATTCTGACTGCTGTTTAAAGTGCTCCTTTGCTGCAGAGCAAACTTTGGGTATAAACACTTATTTACTATTTTGTGTTTCTATATGTTCGAGGGTACGACGGGGGCCCTATCCCGTTTTCTGATTCAGTTTGTGTATTTAGAGGTCTGTGGACGCCTGTGAGTATTGAATCTGATAGTTTGTATAACTGTGTACGTATGCTATGTATGTTGGGCGGTTTAACCGCAGCGGTGACCTTGTCGGCCCGCTTGTATATATACATATATATTGTGTGCTGAGACTTTTCTGTATGCAGAGTTTGGGATAGTCCGAAAAACAAAGGAAACTCTGTCGAAATTTTTGTAAAATAAGATATCGGTTGTAATTATAATCTGGTTTTCGTTTGTGTCTGAGTGCCCCAATCGGGCACTAGTCACGGCCCACGGGGTTAGGTCGTGACATTATAAAAAAATGTGGATCATAATTTTTATAGTTAAATGAAAAATGTAACAACCTGTATAGTTGTACTGTCGTTATGCATAGACCAACGGAGAAAGAATTTTGACTAGAAAATTCCTAAGTAATAACTTGAAAATATTGAGCTTAGATTAGACTTGGACGAAATCTGAGACAAGTAAGGTCTAGGGTAAGCCGATAATGGTTTGGGATTTGGATTATCAGTTTAATCTTTTGAGTTGATAGTCAAGAAAATAAGGAGCTTGTACGGCTTTATGAAATCGAATTTGGATGAATAGAATTCCCAGAATTGAACTCAACGCAAAAAATTAATTTTAGAATATCATGGTTAATTTGAGCATGTGTTGCGAAATAAAGGTTTGGAATGCAAATTTTGAGTTTCTATCACCGTGAAACCCACCACGATTGGATGATACTTATTATGGCGGTCCCGCTATGGAAAGATAAGTGACTGCCATGGGGGGACCATCATAGATTTAAGTCAGGAAAGTCTCAAAATCATTTTTATTTCTCCCACTTTATTCTTGAAAGATCATAAGCAACCTAGAGCTTGTTCTTTTAATTTTTTACTACTTCTCTATCATAGATAAGTTAATTATTCCTCTAACTTATAATTTGACTCCTAGGCCTTGAAATCCAGGAGAATTCTATTAGAGGAAAGTAATGGCTTGAAATTAATAGTAGACAAAGCCCAAATTGGGAAAGATGATCATGAAAGTAGCTGAGGGCTAGGATTTTAAAGTACTTCGGGTATTTTTAGGCCATTCCTCGTTTATTCTTTGTAATTTTTATTGTTTTAAGACCAAGAACAAGCCAAGGCATTAGAAAAGGGAAAAGCTCCAATTATAATTTTTAAGACTTGTTTCTAGATAGGTAATAGTTTAAATTCTCATGTATGTTATATGTGCTTGTTAACTACATCATTAGTATTACACTTGCATATATGTGAATAGGAATGATGGAAATGACATAATTAAAATAACTACTTTTGATCAAATTGCATGCAATAAATATGTTACTTGATTGTGCAAGTTCTAAAATATTCATTGTGATTGTGATTTTAACTATAATTGTGATTATGGATCAGGTGTCACATTCTGACATGTTATTAGATCAATTATCATGTTCCAACACATTATTAGATTGGGTGTCATATTTCGATACATTATCGAATTAGATATCATGTTTTGATATATTATTGGATGGGGTATCACATTTTGACACGCTAACTATTTGGGTGTGAGTCCAATAAGAGGACTATCATGACCCAAGCTAGGTCTAGGCGTGACACGACAATCAAAATCCAAAATTATCCCAACTATGTCATCTTAGCGTATTACTACACATACATAGGGTATCAAAAACATCAATCAATAATCTGAAATAAAGTTGAAGATAAGTCTCGACTTAAAAGCTCAATAGGAGAAGGACAACTTTTTTCAATAGGAGAAGGACAACGTTAGTTCAAAATATAAGGACACCGTAGACTCCATACAATGCAACATTCCTTACTAAACATAGCTAGGGACTTATGACATGTTCCTAGCTTCCCCTTAACAAGAAAAGAAGAGTCTCAAATAGTAACATAGATCAAAAGATAGTAAAATAAATTTGATAGGCTTGTCCATGGAACATGAGGACTCACCAATAAATCTTCAAATATAACTCCAAAGCTAGTCACGAGTGGAATGAGATGCAATGTCTGTCCTTGCATTATAACACAATGTACGCAAAGAAGTATTTGTTATTACTTTAAAAAAAGACTGCATTTGTTATTACTTAAAAAAAAACTATCTATTCTTACTTTAAATGTACTAAGTATATGAATAATATGTATTACGTATACATAAGTAACATAGAATATGAGATATGATATGCAAGACTAAAATTAATGATCATTTCGTAAAACTTAATTAAAACATGATATAAAAGTATAAGTAAAAAATACAGCCAATACATCAAATCATAGTAAAGCTTGGAAATAAACTTAGTCATTTTGTGAGATATCAACCTTAAATGACAATAAGGTCATGTGAGTCATAACATGAAACTCGATGTAACTTTCATGTTAAGAAGAGAGAGGCTACTCTGCCAAGACAAACTCCATCATTGTACTATCAATTAACAATGAGCTATATGTGGATTCACTAGCTAAACCTATAAGTCAAACCTATGGTGGCATATAGTTTTGGACAAGAGATTGCTACTAAGATTCCCTTGAAAAGATAATCTTATGTCTTTCGAACCGAACCCCATCTCAAGCCTTCTCGGTGGTAAGTTAAATTCTGATGGAATAGTAGATCATCGATCAATAAAATATAACATAACTTGAATAATAAAATCATCATCATAACTAAAATAGCTTATTAAAATCTTGGTAATTTAATCAATATGAGAACTGTTCTTATCACACCCAGAATTCATGATTAGGTGGGAAAATTCTTTCGCCATCTCTTATTCATTCTTTAAGGAACTTCTATAATCATAATTTGCATGCTTTCATAAAATTGGGTGAAGTCCTTATTCATTCATGATCATACTTCACTTGAAAACTAGGATAATTTGCATGAGTTCATCTCAAATCAACTCTAATACATTTAAATCAATGAAATTATGCATAATCATGAAGAATAATATTAATTGAAATTATAATTAAAGGAACCAATGATAAAATTCATGAACCCTAGAAAGGATTATAGAGAAACTGATTGTAACTCATCAAAATCATGTCATTACTAGTTATTTATGCATAATTGATTTAAAAAATTATTAAATAAAACTTAATATATGAAATTGAAAGAGAATTCATCATAACCCATAAAATTTCATAATTGAAATTGATTGAAAAGTTTAAAATTCTTTTGGCTCCATAAATGAAAGGGACCAATGGATGAATACCCACATATCTTGAATGAATTGCTTGAGAAAATTGAAGAATTTGACAGTGAAACTTGGAACCCTAGCTTGGATTTCAGTAGAAGCTTAAGGAGGAAGAAATCTTAAGAGATTTTGTGAGATCAAGAGATATGAGTGTGAATGACATGAATTTGTGAGGGCAGGGATAGTTATTGGGTAGTTATAGGATCAAAACAACGTAATTTAGGGATCAGGATGGTAGGAAAAGTAAAAAATGTCCTTCACTTAAAAAACTACCAACTAGGATCTACGATACCTATCTACAGATCATAGGACCATCTACGGCTTGTACATACCCTTTCATGGATTGTGGCCCAAAAATCATACTTGAAGAATCTCAACCACAATCTTGTTCTACGGGCCCATCTTATCTTCTACAATCCATAGAACTCTCTCATAGAAACCTCTCACACTTGGCCAAATTTTTACCTTTTAAGATCCCATTTAGAATCCATTATACGACTTATGCAATTTTATATGGGTCATAAAATCCATTTCATAGAATACCTTATTTTCTCAAAATTTTTCATAGGTATTGGGGTGTTTCACAAACCCCAACTATATTGGTTATTTCATCTTTTATTCTGCATAAAATTAATTATAGATTTCGTTATCACTTATACATGTATTAATCAGGTAGATTTCTAAATTGTAAATCAAACACCATATTAATTTTACACATAATTATAATCAGCTACCAAACATAAGATTACTTATGTTTAATATAATTGTATATAATATTTTTCTTAATTAGCTACCATACAACCCAACCCTAAAGAGAGATAAGTACAACAAACGTTTTTTTAACCCTGATTATACCACGTAATTTTTTAGAAAATATTTTGCATGAGTTATTTAAGCTCCACACCTTTTTTCCATTGAATAAAAAACTTCCAAATATTTATATTATATGCTCGGCACCATTACTATCGGATATCTTTTTAAATTTAACTACAAAATTAACCTAAAAAGTAGGCTTCAACTTATTCTTAGGAAGTGTATTTCAAGATTATAGAGGGCACACTATAGTGTCAAATTCTACACCAGAATCTTTTGAAATCAGAACTACTTTTAGATAATTATTAGTTAGTAAATAACGCTTAAATATAATTTTTAGTATTTTTAACGAAACTAAATAAATTATTATCCCAGTGAAAATATTTTCATATTTTGGTTAGGGTGGTTGGACCAGGCAACTTACTTGAGCACAAATCGATATTTTCCTTTATTATATAAGAGAGAGTGGAGGGTGGAGGAGACACATCTCCATTGACATGTCTACTTTAGTGAGGAGATTTTCATAAAAAAATAAAAAATTTTATTTCCTTTATTTTACTGTAATTGAATTTTTTAAATCTATTTTATTAAAATTATGAAACTTGCTTTAGCTGTGATTTTTGATTTTAAATTCATATTCTTTGGTTATAGCCTTATTATTTTGAATATTGATAATATTTGCATATATTTTGTAGAAGCTTTGAGTAAAAATTCAATGATAGGTGATAAAAAATATTTTAATTAGGGATATCTCAATAGATCTCTTCATATTAAATTTAAAAAAAAAAAAAGAAGATGATTCACTACCACACAAGTATATATTAAATTTGTTTAATTAATACACTTAAAATTTATTAATATAATAATATTTAAAAAATATTTATTTTACATTTAATGAAATATTGTGCCATGTACGGCATTTTCGTAATAACTGAACATAAAGACCAAAGATTCTTGATTTTCAAAAAGTGATCTTTTAGGTCACCATATGGACAGGTGTATGTTTTTTTTGGCTTCTTGTTATTTGTTTATATAAAGTGTAAGTGCACAGGTGTATACTCTGTGATAGGGATATCCGTTCAAAGTTTCCTAATTTATTAAATAAAACAATAAATTAAACCGCTGTTAATGCATGATTACAAAGGTAGATTTCGTAATCTACTAAGGCAGACAAGGACTAATAAGATAATAATAAAACCTCCTTTACTATCGGAGATTAGAAGAGGATTTAAGCAATTCTTTATGGAAGTACTCTTATCCTTTTGTTCTATCTTTATTTAGGATGCTTACAGATGTTGACCTAAACGATGTGACACGTATGAATCAAAATCCGAGCTTTTCTCTCTCTCTTTTTTATTTTTCAGATATTTGATTAAGATTTTTAGATTATGGATAGACTTCAGATTTTATTTTTAATAGAACAATTTTCAAAAATGGATATATGAAAATTTTGTGAAGCTCTACGAGATTAGTTCGATTCCAGTTAAAATTTTTGAAGACTATTTTATTCTAAATCCTAATTTATATCTACATAAGAGCATTATATTTTCTTTAAAAAGCATCTTGAATATTCCACGAATTTATGGAATATTCATAAATATCAATACAAATCAAATAATCTTAAGGTAGTCAATATCATCCTAATTTAAGAAATACGTCACAAATGTCTGTCAAATCATGAAGAAATCTTAAGAGAGAAGAATCAAGCGAGAAGCAGAATTGTATCCATATCATTTTATCAATAATATGATTGTTTTCTCAGACTTTATTTATGATTGATTTATTTTTAATATACTTAAAATTGGTTGCAAACAAATTGGTACGCCTAGTGAGACCGATTTTGACCTTCATCTCTTCTCTTACAAATCAAAACTGCAAATCTGAATTCACAAAACCACAGAGTTGAAAGAATCAGCAATTCAAGCCTTGTTTTTGAGTTTCATCAAGTCTACACTTTGACAAGTTTTGAAATAGTGGGCATTTGTAGATATTGAAATTTATGAAACTCTACAAGATGTGTTCGATTTCAGTAAGGATTCTTGGAGGCTATTCACCATAAATCTGTCACTATCCAAGCCTAGGGCCTAGGATGACACAACAAATGAGAAACTTGAAGGCAACCCAAACAAGCCTCTTAGCATATCGTTTGCACATCCTTTGTCGCAGACGAATAAACAAGCATCAAACAAATAATTTCTAAGGGAATAAGGACATTGTCTCATACTATGGGGATAGATGAGGGAAAAGGATTTGCACGAATCACATAGCAAGCAATAACTAAGGGGAGGGTAAGTATGACTCAAGCTATGGGGAAGTATGGTTTAGGACTTTCATCGATTTCCATTAACATCAACGATGTCAAATAGCATCACATAGGGGATAGAGTGTAAAGGAATAGTCTTCATAAAAGCTTAAACATAGCATCACATAATATGGTATCCAACAACATGTCTAAGTATGAATAGGACGAGGCCTAACATATGTCCAAGGCTCACCCTCAAAATAAAAAGTAAAGTTGAAATGTCCCAAAAAGTGTTCGAAAATGTGTCTCGAAAATGCCCATAATCGTAATTTTTATATATCTCAAAATTCATGCGTGATATCAAAAATTCGACTTCATATTCGAGATCAGGGGGCAAACTTGAGTGGGAAATAGGTATAAACCCAATTTTAGAGTAACCATAGCAAAATTTCATTTTTCAAAGTTTACGAAAATAGTGGGGATCCGTGCTCTTAGCGCGACGCGGCCAGAGGGCGGATCAATGTATTTTGTTGCTAGTTTTTCCTGTTTCAGTCCAAGGCCTTAGGGTCTTGGGCCTACGTCTTCCTATGAGTAAAAACACCTATACTTAGTCATTTTTCAACCCCATATCGTTCAAGACATTCCCCAAAATCCTTTCTAACACTTAGCCAAATATTTCACCCAAATTCAAGTTTCCCAAACTCATCTCCGGATCTCAAAAAAGCTTAGGGCCTAGACGTGACACGACGAATGGGAACCCAAAGGGACACCAAACAAGTCTCTTAGCATATCATTTACACATCCTTGGTCGTGGAAGCAATTAAACAACAATAAGAGAATAAAAATAAGGATAAAGGGGATAAATGAAGTCTTTCATAGCTTAAAACATCAAAGAGTCCTAGCTTAAAGCATAATTGAATAACTTGTCCAACAACACCTCTAGCATAGATTGGGCAGGAGCCAAGTCAACTTTCTGGGCTCACCCTCATAGCCATAAGCATCTAAACAAAGATAAGAGAGTCTATACATAACATAGGATCAATAACTATTGACCTCGAAATTGAACTTGCTTCAAGAGATAGTACTAGCCATGCTGAGAAGGATGATGACCAAGAGGAGCTCCGGTTCCTACATGGTAACATCATGTAGGCATAAAGTATGCGTCAGTACGTTTGAATATATGAAGTATGTAGGATGCAATGCAAAAAGAGATAAGCAATTGTTAGGACCCATATGTCCTCAATTGGATTGATTAGGAAAAGTTTGGGAGCGAAAGTGGAATTTATAAAGGTTGGAGTCTTGAAGAATTAAGTGGTGCCCACCAAGAATTTGTGTTGAATTCTAATTGGACCAAGTGGGTGGTGTGGACCATTTACTTTGACCAAATCTTGTATATATATAAATATAAGATGACCCTTATCCTTAATTCATTTCATTTCCCAAACTCATAAAAAAAACAAGAGCTAAGTGAAGAGTAAGCCAGATGACCCTTATCCTTAATTTATTTCATTTCCCATACTTAGAAAAAAAAACAAGAGCCAAGTGAAGAGTAAGCCAAGAAAGCTCTTGGCTTAAGGGAGCAAAAATGTGAAATTCATCTTCTTTCTTTTCAAAAATTATTTGTTGGTGTTAATCTACTATTTTGAGGCCCCTAAGTAGCTTGGAGACGTTGTTGGAGCAAGAAATCATCTATTTGCTCATTTTTGGAACCCTAGCTCCTTTAAGGAGTTGAAGTGGTAAGGTGAGATTCAATGTTGATTTATGTGTTATAAAGGTTGTATGTATGTTATAGTATGTTAAATTGAAGGAAAATAATGAAATAATAGATGTTGGAAATCAGTTGTGTAAGTGCAAGTGTTGGCCGTGTGAGTGTATACATGTTGTGTAATGTTGTATTGTGTTGGAATTATAAATTGATGCTTAGTTAGCATAACATGATCAATATAGGGTGAAGCAAGGATTGGAAACCATTTATATGTTTATGTGGAGTGTTGGGGCCGAATGGGTACATATATGTTATATAGTGTTATGTGTGATGGAATTATGAACTGATGCCTAGTTAGTATATTATGATCATTGTAGTGTGAAGGAATGTATGGAAATATCTTTGTGCCTATGTTGATATGTTGGCCGAATTCTTGGCATATTGTTACATAATGATTCATAGAGTTATTGTTGTTATATTGGTATTTAAATTGATTATGGATGTTGTTGGGTTGTTGTTGTTGTTCTTGATTGATTTGAGCCGAGATGAATTCTCGGGGTAGCCTAATTTTAAGGGGAAATGCTGCCGAATTTTTTGTAGAATTAAGGGCAAAT
>DF368660.1:0-11083 GCA_000787875.1 Solanum virginianum
TTAATTCAATGTATCTGTTCTTCATCGGAACTAGTATAAATTTTACTAAAATTGTACTTGTAATTTTATCAAAGCTCAGTAATAGTCGACCAAGAGAAATCTGGTTGATTATGATGCTATGTGTTAATTTCTGTTAGGATCGAAATAATCAAGTATTATGCAATTGTTTGTAATGCAATTATGAAAGATCAAGATTAAGAAGACAAATGAGAAGATTAAAAATAACAAATAATATGATTCAGTCAACCGACCTATATTGATCATAAGAGGAGATAAATAATCCATTATATAAAATAGTATACACGTACAATATTGAGAGAAATAGCTTCACAAATTTTACTCAGAATAAAAGTATGTTTATACAAGTGTTAGCGTAACACTAGTATCTCACCTTTTCTCCACCTACACAAATGATCAAAGTCCCCCGAAATACATCGCGAATGCTGCTAAATTAGTAGGAACAAACATTTACTTATAAAATCATAAACCTTTCTCTTACACAAAAAAAAAAAAAAACCTCACCAAATATAAAGACTTCGTGTGTAATTTTTTCCTTCAAGAAAAAATCTCAATTATATTTAAAAAGAATCAAGACAAACCCCCAACAATTTCCAGCAAAAAAAAAAAGAAAAATCCTAGGAAGAAAGTCATAATTAGTGGCTTCAATATGAGAGAGAGGGATTTTTATTGTACGTTGCCTTCAAGTGCTTAAACAAAAAACTTCATTACATGTCTCACATAATTATTAACGTTAGTTGCGTCAATTATTGATTTAAATTTACAAAATTTTGAGTTCACTTATTTTATAAAAACCAAAGGGTGTTTTACACAGTTATTAGAACTAATTATGTGAGATACGTAATAAAATTTTTCACTTACAAAAATGGATAAAAGAAAAACAAAATTCAATCAAAATAGTAATTTAAAATTTTAACACGCAATCATTTAATGAAGGGTGTTTTTATTGATGGATGCTGAGTTTGTCTGGTCCACACTGAGATTTTTTGTTGTTCGATATCAAATGGTCCACAAACATTAGCATAAACATAAAACAAATGGATATAAATAAATAGATAAATATTTTCTCCATTTCATATTAATTGATTCTTAATGATTTAACATATTTTTAAAAATATTTTAATTCAATACATATTTTACTAAAATAACTTTATTAATGGTGTTTTAAAACTCTACTAATTGAATAGTATGAAAAAAAAATTTCTTGTGGTTCATTAAAATTGACAAATAAAATAATTTTTTTTTATTTTTAATATAGAGCTAAGTAGAATGAAACGGGGGACATGCATATCTTAAAGGCATAATACATAAATATTCTTTTTAATTTTATTTTAGCTAGTATCTGTGTCCTCTAACATTGGATGTACATAAATAGAACATTGAAATCTATATAAATTTGAACAAATAAACAAACTTGTCCTGCGCGTAGTATAATACACATAGGACACCACTTGCCAGTGAGATTCAATCCCTCGCCCAACGACTCGCTCTAAACCTAAGGAAGACGCGGTTAACCAAAGCACATACGGAACTTCTTGGTCAATGAGTGCTTACTTTTATATTTATACAATTTTTACATATTTTCTATATAAATACATAAAAGAAAATTGTGAGCTCAATAAATACTCGAACACCCAGCACGATCCACTTGGATTCGTCCTGACTACGTGAAACATAAATTTACCATGCGGACTGAAAGTGTCTATCCATTTAAGTACTTTTTGATAGTTAAAATAGATATTTGTGCATTGAAGTAAAAAAATCTTGTTATGCCTATAGTAAAATATCTCATGATATTGTCTGGAGTATCGTATTTCCTTTGTTTCAATTTATATGACATTTTTTTTATTTGTTCTAAAAAAATTATTTTATTTTAATTAAAAATAATTTATTTTTAAAATTTTCTTTTTACCCTTAATGAAATAGTAATTCTTAGCCATACAAATATCAAAATAATTTTTTATCACAATTTATTTTTTTTTTTTAAATTCTATGTTAAATTAAAGGGTGTCACATAAATAGGGATGACAATGAGGAGGGGCGGGGCGGGGTGGGGCAGGTTAGGCTCAACCTGCAAATTTTTTAGCCCGCCCCGCCCCGTCCCATCCTCATAATGATTTTTTCATTTTTAACCTGCCCTGCCCCGCATAAACCTACCCTATTAAACTTTTTAATTTCTTTTATTTTTTAATTAAATTTAATATGAAAAATAAAAATTTGTAATCTGTTTTTACTTTTTCGCAAATTAACATTTCAACAACTAATTAACTATTTTTAGTTGACACTTCAACTTCTTAATCCTTAATTAAAAGCCTCTAATTAACATTTAAACAACTAGCAATTTACTGGATATATCTAGTTTAAATTTTAGAAAAAAATAAAATTAAAGTCAATATTTAATATAGAAAGTATATCTTTGATTTTTACTAATTATAAAAGTTTAATTTTCTTCGAATTTCTATTTGATTTTTTAAACCCGCAATCCGTGCCGCCCAACATTAGTTTTACAAATAGTTACTTCAATCCGCCCCACCCCACATTACCTTAAAACTACTCCACCTCACATAGTTCTAAACCTGCTCCGTACCCGTTCCGCCCCATTCTATTGCCATCCCTACACATAAAATGGGACGGAGAATATTTATTTCCTTTTGATTTGTTATATTTTTCCGTGTAATTTAACTCGGAGCACAAGTTCTATATGATTGGTCCATTTAATAATAAATGATAAGCGAGTAAAGGTGCTCTACGTAGCGGGAAAAAAAATAAAAGAATAAATAATTGACGAAGGGTAATGGAGTTTTCTTTTTTTTTAAAAAAAAAAAAAAGACTCCCTGGTCCCATTTTCTAAACGTGTTTCATGCTCCCTCTCTATAATAAGGCTCAATCATCTTGAGAATTTTGTGATATCATCAGATTTCTTCACTTGCTTATAAAAATAACTCCATCTTTGTCGTTTTTGGAGATAATTAATTAATAAATAGAGGGATGGTGAGAACACCTTGCCGCGACGAAAATGGAAGGAAGAAGGGTACTTGGACACCTGAAGAAGACAGGAAATTAGCAGCATATATTACCAAATATGGATCATGGAACTGGAGACAGCTTCCAAAATATGCTGGTGAGAATTAGATTACTATTATAAGAAAATCGAAGTAATTTTGATTCATATTAATTATCATACTGTATATATAGTGAAGGGGTCGTTATGTTTAACTGATTGATATATTATTGGTGTCGGTGAATTAGGACTCGAAAGGTGTGGGAAGAGCTGCAGACTTCGATGGATGAATTACTTAAGGCCTAATATTAAAAGAGGAAACTACACAAAAGAAGAAGATGAAATCATCTTGAAACTACATGCTCAACTTGGGAATAAGTATGTATATTATCTTTAATTTCATACCTGTTCAATTTTACGAGCTAACATTTATCAATGCTGATAGAGTTTGAGGCGGATTCAGGATTTAAATTTAACAAAAGTTCAACTTTTAAAAATTTCATTTTACTATTAGATATGATTTGATTTCTAATTTGATGTGACAAAAGGTAGTGTAGAAAGTTTAGTAACCACATATAAAATTAACCTCCCTAGTCTTGTATGGTTGCAGATGGTCGGCGATTGCTGTTCACTTGCCAGGAAGATCAGACAATGAGCTAAAGAATCATTGGCACAACCCACTAAAGAAGCGCGGTAATAACTCAAGTGAAGGAAGCAAGAAATGCAATAACAAGAATAGTGGAAGTAATACCAAAAGAAAGAGTAGTGTGGAAAATAAAAGGGCAAGTGATCCTAATAATAATATGCATAAAAATCTAGTATTGGAAAGTTCAAGTGAAGAATTATCCATTCTTGATTATCAAGAAGACATTTTTCAAGAAGAATTAGCTTTGGATGAAATTACAAGTGGGAGTTTTTGGACACAACCATTTCAAGTGGAGAGTAAAATTGAGTTTGTAGCTCCTTCAATTGATGACTATGGACTAGTATGTCCACCTTCACCTTTTCATGAATTTCTTTCCTCATTTGACTTTAATCAATGTGATAATTATTGGTAAAAACGAGAAGAAAAAAATACAACCTTCAAAAGAAGTATGTTGTCATTATTTATCTCAATACATTCATCACGCTATCTCAATATCGAGAGAATCCCAATAGCAATAATAAGAAGTCAGTTTTGTCTTGATATCTGCCCATGTATTTGTTAATAAAGACATCATTGTTTTGTTTGATATGTTATAACTGTCATAATAAAGACAAACTAGTCTCCTGAAAATTACAGAAGCGCAAAGCAATAAGGAATTAAATAAAATAAATTAAAATTCATTTCTTAGCCTCTTTAATATAATTTCAAATTTAGTTTTGTCTTTATTTATCATGTTTTTTTTATTATTCTCACCAATTCTCAAAAAATTAAATTTTTTTTTCATCTGATTAAAAAATGAATTGAATTAAATTTGAAAAAAAATGAGTAACCTAATTATCAAATAGTGAATTTCTTTCCTCATTTTTTATTACTGAATTGAATTAATGTATTTGGATTGTCATGTTTTTTTAAGAGATTTTTATAAATTTGAAACTGCTAGGAAAAAAATGATAATTAACTCTGTACACTATTTGATTTATGTAAACTCTACTTAATTTTAATCTAAATAACTTTAAAAAAGTTTACTCTTTCATCTATTAACTAAATCTATTTATCCATTTAAATTTAAATCAATCCATCTATTTGACACTCGAAAATGTATAGTTATTTTTGTTTTAGCACCGGCCATGAATGTTCTACGAAGGCAAATTGTTATTCTCATTTCTATCTTCATTCAATATAAAAAAAAGCCCTTTCCATTTTATTGTGTTTGCCATTGACTCAAGAATGTGACAGCATATAATTACCACACGAATCTTATCGGACTAACCAAGTATCTTCCTATTAGCCCAATGATATTGGAGGAACCTTCTAATATTATCACTTAAACTATCGAAAGTTTTGAGTTTCATATTCAACCTATCATTTATTATTTTGAGAAATATATTTTAGAAATGTCTAATGCACTCTCTCTTTTATTGAAAAAACTTAACACATGACATGCTACATCGATAAAATATTTCATCTTGACAAAAATTAAATAAACTATTAATATTAGTTAAAATTAAAGATTAAAGTATTAATATTATCCCAAAAAATATTATTTTTTAAAAAATAAAATTTAATATATTTTTCTCACCCACACCACCCCCAACCCCCGCGTACCCCCTAATAATTCTCACCCTTTTATTTTCTTTAAATCTCTTTTGTAAAATATTTTTAAAAAAATTCAAACTTCACCACCTCCTCTACTCCGAACTAAAAAAATTGATATTATTTTATTTTTTAAAATAAATAAAATTTTATTCCTTCCCCATGGAACTATCCAGTCCTAATTTATTTTTATCTTTTGTACATTTTTTTTTATTTTTTTATAGACATGTACACATCTTTTTGAAAAATATTTTTTCTACTTGTGCAAGAAATATATAGAAACAATAATTTCCTAGCGGCAAGTAAAAAATAATTTTCTCAAAATGAAAAAAAAACCCCGAAGGATTGGGTGGGTAGGTAAAGTTATTTTTTCTAAATTTTTTTTTAAAAAAATAAATATCTAAATTATTATTTTAAGAGGGTAAGTGGGAGATGAAGTAAGAATTTCTTTAAAAAATTTTTTTATAATTTTTGTTTAAAAAAATAAAACATTGGATTGGCTTCGAGATGGGGTGGGGGGGGTATGGGAGAGGAAGTAGTGCAGAAGGGTAAGAAAAATATTTTATACTTTATTTTATAATTTTTTAAAAAATAATACTTTAATATTTAACTTTAACTAACATTGTAAATTAATTTATTTTTTATCAAGGTGGAACATTTTGTCCATATGGAGTGTGATGTGACTTTTTATCAAAATAAAAGAGAAAGTGTTGTACACACACCATGGTGAGAGTGGAACAAAATAGAGAGGTTGTTAGGATTGACAGGAATCAAGTGTTCTGCGGAAGCTAGCAAAACAACCCTCAAATGACCATAAGTATAAAGATAAACGTGAAACATACCATAAAGAGACTCAAATATTTTACGTGGTTCGATCGACTGACCTACATCCACTAGACGAGATGAGCAATCCACTATATAAAAGAGAGTACATAATATCGAGAGAAATAACGTCACCAATTCACTCGGTATACAAAGATGTTCACACAAGTGTTAACATAACACTAGCGACTCACCGTTTCTCTCCCTACACAAAACTCTCAAGACCTTATGGTTACATTGTGAATGCTACCAAATTAAAAGGAATGAACCTTTATTTATAGAGTCATAAATCTTTTTTCCTATTAGAAAAAAGATTCCCTAAATATGGAGAAATTCTATTTTCTTTTTCCTACTAGAAAAATAATTTAATAAATGATAGTTTAAATTTATATTTGACAGTTATCTCTTTTTAAAATAAATAAAACTTTTGTAATATTTTTTTTCAAAAACTATGATAAAATATATAACAAAATCTTCGTCTAAAAATAACTGGCGAAATGCTAACAATACTTGAAGTCCCATTCTTAAAATCATGATCAAAATCAAACTCTAAAATCCATTCTAGAAAACCCAACGAATATTCCTATTCAAAGTCGTTGGTCAAAAATGATCTTATCACTACAGAAAATCGACCCATAAACCAATCGAGCTCCATTGATTTCCAAAAAGGTGATTTCTTATTATTTTATTCTTAAAAAGTATTACTGATAATTGGGTTCATTTGATTTTCTAGTATTATTTTTTAATTACCAAACTCTAGAAAATATATTAAAAAATCAATCAATAAAACAAGTCGTTGCTTGATGTTTGATCTGGGTCCAAAGACGTTAACCGGTTTAAAATCCGTAAAATATAGAAAATGTAGTTTAGATCACAAGAATATTAATATATTTTTTAAAATTATTTTTCACAATATCATTTTTTTATATGTATTTCAAGATTTATTATTTATAGGCGATAAATATAAACATTAGCGGATTTGTGAATCATCAAATCCTACTGTGCATATGTCAAACCAACTCAACATTAAGGGGTCGTTTGGGAGAAAAATGAATAGCACAGGAATTGATAATGCAGGGATAAATAATGCATGAGTTATTTTTTATTAAGTGTTTAGTTCATTCCTTCCCATTTAATCTTGTGCTTAATTTAAAACTCTATAAAAAAATTCTTTTCAATTATATCCTTTAATTATTATGCAATTTTCTATTTCATATCCCCGGTTCATTGCATCCATGGATTACTAGAATATTTCTCTCATCTTCGTTATAAAATTATTATGAATTAGCAACAGACAAATATTGTATATAGTTAAACACCAAAATTCATTGTTAATTTTATATATTAAGCAATGACTAATAAAAATAATAATTTTATTAGCTTGAGCAATTTAACGATAAAATTCATTGCTTATGTACTCTAGTTGGATTTCAACTTTTTATATCTATTTTGGAGTGTCACAAAAACCCAAATTCATAGCAAATTTTTTATTTTGATAACTTTAAAAATTTTAATTTTTTATATGACATATTTAGAATAGATTGAAAAAAACTTTAATATATTTTTTTATATCCTTAGTTCAAGACTAACAAATTAAAAAAAATCTTTACTTTCTTAACTTTTTTTTTGGTCAATCCAACAAATAAATTAAAGTAGTGAAATTATTCAAAGAACTTCTGAAACGTGTGCTATATATGTTAGTAAAAAAATAAAAAAAGTGAGTGAAGAAAAGACTTGGAAAGTTAGTAAATGAAATGTTGACTTGCTTTAAGAAAAGTTTTATGATGTATAAATGCAAACGTAAATGCATGAGATTATTCCTACGTCAAGTCTTCTGAATAAAGTAAAGTAATTATATCCCCACCCTGTTTTTAACTTATTTATAATTAACATTTTATATCTAGTATATTATGCTTATAGATTTTTGAGATAGTGTTCTAAGGAAATAACCTTTTTATCTTGTGAGATAGTGGTAAGGTCTACGTATATTCTACCCTCTTCAAACCCCACTTATGAGATTCCACTGAATATGTTATTGACTTATTTTTATTATTATAATTAACGTTTTACACCAGATAAAACATAATAAATGCAGCGATAGTTTAATTAATATTTATTATAGCTTGATCTTTCTAGAAGAAGTAAAACTTATTTTTAATAAACTCCGTCTATTTTATTTTTAAATTTTATGATCCTAAAATAGATAAATTTTGCTAAATTACTTTTCAATTTTATAATTTTGAAGATGTTGTGTCAAAAATTAAATAAATTAGAATAATAAACCAATAGTAAAAGTAAACAGGAGTACTTCCTTAATTTTCCATTAAGATTCACTTTTTTAGATGTCCGTGTCAGCCTAATATTTGTTATTTTTGTATCTCACTTAAATTTTTATATAATTTTTAAATATTTTAAATTATTAATTATTGTGAATTATAGTACCTTTTTTATATAAATTTTAAACAACATATGTTATTCCTCTTGTTCTAATTTATATGACACTAATAAAATTTTAAAAGTCAACTTTTTTATGTGTTTTAATTTTTTAATTATTGTGATCTGTATTACATTTATGTCATTTTAAATAATATATTTTATTCATCTAACCCTATTTATGTGACACTAATTTTGAGTTATAATTGAACTTTTCTTATGTCTTTTAAATATTTTAAGTTGTTATTATTGTTAATTATCTAGATTTGCAATACTTTTTACGTTGTTTCCTATTAAATGATACATGCTATTACTTTTCTTCTATTTTATGATGTTGATAGAATAATTTCAATAATCAATCAAATTTTTATTTTTAAAAATTTTAAATTGTCAATTATCATGATTTATAATATATTTTTTATATTTTTACATAACATGTGTTTAAAACTATTTTAAGTTATCAACTGTCTTAATTAATAACACTTTTTACACAATTTATAAATACAAAACACTAAAAATAAAATAAATAAATTAAAATAAAAAAATTATAAATATATCCTTAAATATTTGTTACTCTTTTATATACATGAGAGAAAATATCCTTTTAACCCCCAAAAATAATCCCGTCGGGTGGAATAAAAAAGCAGTGAATTCACACCGCATTTAGAAACTTTCGGTCTTTCCCTGCTGGATAATATTAAAAATTTACCACTTTTATATAGTTTAGATAATTGTGTCAATCATATAGTTCATTTCGAAATAAGTATTTTTTATTTTTAGTTCCTTCCCCACCCTGTTTTTAACTTATATATAATGAACGTTTTACACGGATAAAACATAATAAATGCAGTAATATTTTTAATTAATATTCATTATAGTTTCATCTTTCTAGAAGAAGTAAAACTTATTTTTAACACACTCCGTGGATTTCATATTTAAATTTTGTGATCTTAAGATATATTAAAATATTTTTATATCTTTTAATTCTACAAATGTTGAAATCATCAAAAATGAAAAAAAATTATTTTCTTAAATAAATAAAAAAACTAAAATAAATAAAGTAGAATAATAAACCAATAGTAAAAGTAAACAGGTGTACTTCCTTAATTTTCCATCAAGTTTCATCTTTTTCCCCAAAAACAAGTAAATCAAAAAATTTTAAAAAATATTTTTTTTATCTTTACAAGATAATGATAAAATCTAATGTATATGTGTAGAAACTTTCCCTGCAGGATGATATGAAAATCTTACTACTTTTATATAGTTTAAGATTAATGTGTCATCACACTTTCTTTCCCTTTCAAAATCCCAATCCGATGCTATCTTCAGAAAAAACACTCTGTCCCGCATAAAGAAATTCAAGGAAAATAGCTTCTCTTCGAAAATAATGAAGATATTTTTAAATTATTTTTTTTAATTTTAAGTTATAATATTTTTTCTTCTTACTCTATTTCTACCCCTATCCTTCTCCAAAAAAATTAAAAATTGTAATTCTGTTTAAAAAAAATAGGCACAATATATAAATTGACCCCTTAACTTGGAACAAAATTATAAGTTGGAACTCAAACTTTCAAAGTGCACAAATAGACACTTCAACTTGTCCGTTTTTTATCAGGCATAGCTGTGCAACAACTCATGTGCGTGAGATGTACTCTCTATGACATGGAATTTATGTCCAATCTCATTATGCCACGTTATAAATTTATTCCATCTATTTATATTTTTTAAAAAAGAAAATGTCACAACATCTAACACTATTCCACCTATTTATAGTTTAAACAATAAAATAAAATAAATATTTGTGATTGACCAAAATAAATTTATTTTACGAAAAATTTAAATTTTTTACTCCACCCTGGACTCTCATCCCCCCATCCCCACTCCCAGCTCCATAAAAAATTAAAAAATTATTTTATGAAAAATTTAAATTTAAATTTAAATTTTTTACTCTACCTTGAGCCTTATCCACCCCCACCCACCTCCCAAAAATGAATTTAAATATTTATTTTTAAAAAATATTTCAAATTATGAAATATTTTTTTAGTGTCAAAAATTAGAAAAAAAAACTCTTGAAGATTAGTACTAGAAAGAAGAAAAAAACTATATTTTAATTTGAGTACGTAAATATTAAGAAGTTTATTTAGAATGATGAAATTATTCATGAAAATCATAGAAGATTAAATAATGATTTATATATAAATGGATGTAGTAGGGGTAAAAATGATAATTCAAGCCTTTTTTACTGTTGAAATCTTTAAAAAAATAGTACTCGCGCGCCCCTTTTGCGTGTAACACACATGCTTTGTCATGTCAACGCCTTGTGTTTACTTGATAAAAAATGACAAGTTGGAGTGTGTATTTGTGCACTTTGAAAGTTTGAGTTCCAACTTAAAATTTCGCTCCAGGGTTCAATTTATGTATTGTGCCAAAAAAATATTTCATATTTTAAAAAATTTAAATTTTTTATTTTGTTTAAAAAAATATTTCATATTTTAAAATTTTTATTTTTAATCCTAACTCCCTACTCCAACACTCCTACGTACGTGCTCCAAACCCACCGACACCCCCCC
>DF368659.1:1557-14715 GCA_000787875.1 Solanum virginianum
CATAATAATAAACAGTCTGATATTCCCTTTGCTATGTAGAAATGCAACGACAAATGGCTCACAGGCCAACCAAATAATGACAAACCATGCCTAATATGCTCTCATTCACACATAGGGCCAAAACCCCTTCCTTTGTTGTCCAATCTACCCGGCATCACCGCCAAACACTCACCAATGCAATAAATACCCAATAGGAGACCCACTCAAAAAGGCTCTGTATACTTCTCTTCATAGCCAGACATATGTATCTCTCTTCTCAAACATGGTCCTCAGTCATTATTATCATTTAATCACTACTTTGTAGTATTTAACAATAAGCCCTTGGCAAGAACCATGACAGTAGTCACCAGTGCTTATAAGTCACCAATCCTTGCTACGCAGCATAATAGTCAGCCTGACAGACACAATCAACCACTCATAATGGCCACAAAAGCTCCTGGTACAACCTTTAGAATGTCCTTTACCAAAACCTCACTTATTAATAAACAAAATCATACTAAAGTACATATAACTCATCTGAAATATACTGGCGTAACATCAACATGCAATAAGTAGGATTTATAGCAAAACAAGCTAGAAATAGGGCTAACTCAGATGCAACCGGCCCAACCTACCTCAGAACCACTCTATTTCTGATCTCTAGCTGTACAAATTGGTGTTCATGGTCAGCATAACCCCAGGTACCGACTCAAAGCTGTCTTCATTCTATCTCAAACACCTTGGATGCTTGCTAAGGCATCGTATAACATGTTTATACCATACGGGTATGACTCTATAGGCTCAAACTAGCCAACTAGAGTGCCACATCACATAATAGGCACAAGTCAGTTTGCCCCCAGGTAATATCAAAATCGAGGCCATCTGATAATATCGTTTGACCCCTGTATCACAATTCTAATTAATCACCAAACCAAATCCCCCACTAATTAAAGGGACCTTACACTATCTCAATACCTGACCTAGGATAAAAGAAGCTCAAAACTTATACTCGAGCAAATGATCGGCGGAGCAATGCATCCAATACTGTATAACTATAACTCAAGTACCAGGCAATCTGGCAAAATGATCACTATTCCCACTGGCAAGCATAGCCAAGAATCTAGATGATACAGTCCCAGTCGGCTAACAATCATAACAAGTCCCCAGGGCAGAGTGGCCAGTAGCCTAGTGGATAACACAATAATATCTGGTACAATAATAGATAGTCCAACCAAGACTCCAGGCATAACATTTATCTCATAATCCAGTTATCTAAGAATTTAGGGAATCGTATATCAACAGGATCCTCATAACAAAATCATAACCATAGAGGTACAAGGTGTAGCTAAGGGTATAACTAGCAGTTAGCCTCTCAAATATGGTGCACACCAGTATTATACTGCCCACTCTTGTAGTCAAATATCGAAAAGGCCATATGCCTAAATCACAAGGTTTGGCTTATATTCAGCCTCCAAAATTGTAAAATCATAACACAGGTGACAGTTACCCAGAATTCTATTAGGTATAGCATACTCATCAATATTAAGAACCCAATCGATTTAACCAGCAGTTAAATAACCAAACATGGGTATACCAAGAGCACCAATCCTTAGCATTACTTTACTCAGAACCTCTCCCGCCTGTATAATCTTTATTAAAACTATTTGCAGCCCACACAACCTTAAAACTAGTAGCTAACATACAGATGTACGCTTCATAGAGTTCCATTATTAACATATCTTCTAAAACACAATACATAGTCATTACCAACTAATTAACTAACCACAAAGCCTATTTCCAAGGCTCCCATAACCCCAATGCCTGCAGGCTTCCAATTCGGTTGTTACAACTCGAGGGCATCTAGCCTCTCTTGAACGGGCTCTAGGGTTACTCCTTATCTATGACTGACGATGCAGCATTTCCCTTGCCTAGAGCCTGACCTCTACATGGCATCCATGTGAAGGAATGAACGGAGCTATATTCTCTGAAATTAAAGAACCATTAAAAAGACGCAAAATAAAATTAATAACACAAGAAAGTTCCTAAGCATCCTGTAGTATCATGGAGTTAAGACACATATGACTTCGTACCCATTCATAGGACTCTAATAGATGGTAGCTCTACACATTTGAGACTAGTAAAGCTTAAGCTCTGATACTTCCTTGTCATGACCCTATCCCAATCATAATGATGCCTGTTGATCCCACCTATATGCAAGCCAATTACCTAACCCTAGGGTACCTATCCTAGTTCTCTCTTGACACAATCATAATCAAAATGATATTATAAATAACTGAAACCTACCCAGAACCTGAAAGTCAGCTGTACAGAGCTACAATAGATGCAAGGACATATCATATACATATATCAATAACCATAATAATAAACAAAACCAGGAGTGCACCTACAAATACATAACTCTACTGTACAAGGCTAATGTCGAAAAGCAATAAATGACCATCATAAGAAAGGGGAGTGCTATGAAGCCCAAGCTATGGCGCTCACCCAAAAGAAGTCTTTTGTGCGCTCCTAAATCCCTAACTCAGCAATCATGGCCTACACCTAGACCTGCACCACAGGATGATGCACAAATATAGGGGTGAGTACCAATAAGAGGAACCTAGTAAGCATCATTGGTCGACCTTTAAATGTTATAAATCCAGAAGAGTCAAATATAAAAAATTGCAGCAGTTCTAGCTAAATCAAAACTCAAATCAAGGAAACAACATATCTGGAGACTCTCACCATAATTGAGCAAACCAAGGAGATGAACAATGATAACTGAACTAACCTAAGTAATGAAAAATAATAAACTAAATCAACCCAAGTGATGAACATCGATACCAACTAACAAAAGTTGTATAGGCTCATACCATAACTACCACCAACTGAGTTATAATGGTGCAAGACACTAATATCTATTTGTACACAAATGGGGCCCTTATAAGTTCAGAAGGTAAACCCATGCACAATCTGATCAGTCGAGTCACAATAAAATGCAACTCCAAATATCACATAATCACAAGTCAGCTATATATAGGTGTAAGGCCCTAGTGTCTAGGCCTAAACGCCCTTAAGCCCTCATAAGCTCAGAAGGTACATCCATGCACTATCAGGGTGTGAATAGGTATGTGGATCTTTGGGTAATAAGTAATGTGGTGTCTCCTTAATAATCACATGTCAACCAGGTCCTCAACGTTGTGCTGGTATGTGTAAACCAATCCATAATTTACATGCATAATAGTGGGATATATCCCCCACGGGAGAAAGAATCTACCTCACACAAACAAATATGTCTCATCTTAGAATGTCAATCACAGTGTGTCACCCCCAAATTGAATTAGCAAGGTCTGATCACTCCCAAGTTACACCTCCTTTTTAGAGGATAAAGTGATCATTGTTAAAATATAAAACCTAACCTAGGTTAGGGTCCAACCCACAGGGAATACGTAGACTCATGAGAATTCATAAATAAGCAATCGAAGTAATCATCCAACTCAATTCCCCGAAGGAGGGAGAGTTGCAATAATTGATAAGAAAGTAAACTAAACTAATTATTATAGGAGAAAATCAATAATAGAGAGCAACTAGGGTGTTGTGTTTCCCATGATTCACCAATTTAGTCTCATTAGATAACCCAATTCTCGACTAGAGTATAGCATGCAGGACTGCAATTTAAGTTCACCAAGTCTTTTGGTCAAAGGTGATAGGCAAATTTCACTATGTGACTTGGCCTATCTCCATAGTATGCAATACTAACAATTACCTATAAGTGCCAGTCGACCTCCCTTTGGCCCAGTTCGGTTAATTAGATAAGAACACATCATCGAATCCTTTTAATCAATTTTTTTCCTATTCATTACTACCTTGGTCCAGTAAGTAACACTAGGCAAGGTCTAATATTGGTCACCACTAGAAAACATGTAAAACAAAGTGAATTGATTGATACATGCAAATACTCATTCTAAAAATTGCAAATTATCCAGATCTACTTTGCTAGATCTTCATGGTTCCCACAACCTCAAGTTGTGGATTCAACTACTCATGCTATGGGTAGATGAAGAAATTATGAATTGAGAAAACATAATTAAACACTTACCCAATTGTATTGAGAAGTAAGCAAATCCCACATTGATTGAGAATCACAAGATTTGAAGATCAAATTGATGCACAAGTGTATTCTCTCAATTCTTTCTCTAAGTATTGTATTCTAACCCTAATTATAGTCAAACTGATGGCTCTCTCTGAAAAAGACCTAAATATACTATTTATAGTAATTATAATTAAGTCCTTAATAAAATAGAAAAACTGGTCGGCCATTTTTACGAAAGGTCTTTACGACTTGTAATATGATTTACTAGTCATAATAGAGGTCTCATCTTCAACGAACCATCTTCACAACTCGTAAACTTATTTATGACTCGTACTTCAGACTTGTAGACTTCAACTACTTCAAATTATCCCTCTCAAAATCTTCACGAAACTTGTCCGTACGACTCATAGACTGCTCTATAACTCTTATAGAGGTCTCATATAACTGATTTTTAGATATCATTCTTCACTGGAATTTGTCACAAAACTACCTCTACAACTCAATTTTGCCTCGAGTCATAGCCAACCTGCTTTCCTGCAAAACTAAACATAAAACACATAAAAATTATATATTCGCATTGAGAACACACAACATCCTAAGTTTTAAGCATCAAAAGTGTTGCATTTTTACACCAAATCAATACCCTCAACTTGAAATTATTGTTTGTCCTCAAGCGACAACTCAATCTATATAGACAATGTAGTAACACATAGACCTCACTTCAATGACATACATCACATACAATTCAAACTCAGATAACCACATCAATTTTTCAACACAGGATCAGATAGCTATTTAGCAAACCAATGCAAACTGGTGCATGTGACAACACAACTATGACAAGCAAAGGAATATCAATAGTTTACAATCACTAAACAAGTCAAATACTAATAATGCAATGCAAGTACCCTCAAAGAAAGAAGTCCCATATTTGACACTCAATGATGATTTCATATCTAATCATGGGACTGTGCAAGAATACTTACTCTCACAAAAGATACTCATGCATAATGACTAATACCATAGACTTTTCCCTATACTCATGACTCAGACCTTCAACTAACTGGACTAGGATCACTTTAGGGCTTTCTAGGCTTGTAACATAGGTTCAGGGGGATTGGGCATGATATTTTGGAAAAATAGTGACTAAGGACCCTCATTGAAACTGTATTTTTCTACACTATTGCCCCACCAACTCTATTCTTTTCACCTTATTCTCCATTTTTTCCTTTTCTAAGCTTTTTTGGGTACTTCTCATTTTTTAGCTTTTGCCTTGTTTTTAGACATCATTTTGGTTTTGAGCTCATATCTAAGGCATCTTTCATTTTTCTTACACTTGTGAAACGACCCCAAAAAGTGCCCGAAAATGTGCCTCGAAAGTGTTCAAAATCATAATTTTCATATATCTCAAAATTTGTGTGTGATATCAAAAATCCTACTTCATATTCTTGTTCAAGGGGAAAAATTGAGTGGAAAATGGGTCTAAACCCGATTTAAGAGCAACTGTAGAAAAATTTAAAAATCACAAAAATATAATTTCTAATGAACTAGCGCGCCCCTGGCATTTCCATATATCTCAAAATTCGTATGTGATATCAAAAATCCAACTTCATATTCTTGTTCAAGGGGAAAAATTGAGTGGAAAATGGGGCTAACCCTGATTTTTGAGCAACCATATCAAAATTAAAAAATCCACCATTTGTAATTTCCAGAGAAGAATCGTGCCCCAGGTGCGACGCGCCAGGGGCACGCCATAGCATAGAAAAATTTGAAAATCATAAAAATACAATTTCTAATGAACTAGCGTGCCCCTAGCGCGATGCGCCAGGGGCACAAAGAGGCTATTTTTTGGCCAGTTTTTGTTGTCCGGTCCAAGGCCTTTGGGTCATAGGCCTAAGCCTTCCCATGCATGAAAATACCTATACATATCCATATTTCACCTTTATCTCATCCAAGACACCAATACTCTCTCAAACACTTAGATTAATATCTCTCTTAAAATTTAAGTGTCCAAGTCTCTTTCGGATCTTAAGGAATTCATCCGAGTTTCAAGTCTTCATTCAAATCTTCTTCAAGGATTTCCCCAAAAATAAGGTATGTGGGTTTCAACCATTGGGTCCTTTCACCTATGGTGCCCAAGTTTCCTTTTACCTAGAATACATGTTTCTAAGTTGATTTTACATATAGATTTTTTTATTATGAAAATGACTATGAACTATGTTGGAGTTTTGTAAAAGTATGACTGTTTATGCATGTTTTGAGCTATGAATCTTAGATCTATCTTGAGATATGATGAAGGGTTTTGATGTATATTGTATGATGGTATTACAAAGTATTGGTGGGATGATTTACCCCACTTGGGGGGTGGTGAGCCTAGGTAACCTTGTCGAGGGGTTTGTACCTTGATAACCAGGTTAAGGGCTTGGTACCTCAATCACCATGGGTGGTAAGGTACGATGATCCACCTACCAATCAAGGGGTTTATACCTTGATAACCAAATTGAGGGGTTTTTACCTCAATCACCATTGGTGGTAGGGTGAGACGATCCACCAACCAATCAAGGGGTTTGTACCTTGATAACCAGATTGAAGGGTTTGTACCTCAATCACCATTGGTGGTAGGGTGAGACGATCCACCAACCAATCAAGGGGTTTGTACCTTGATAACCAGATTGAAGGGTTTGTACCTCAATCACCATGGATGGTATGGTGAGATGATCCACTAACCATTTGAGGTGTTCGTACATGTTCTCATCTTACACATGTATAATGTTCTATGTAAGCATGATTTACTTCAAGCATCTTCTATGCATGCCATATTGTTATATGTTACTTATTGGTTATGCTTATGCATTTTGATTATGTTGCTTATCTCTTGTTGTATTGCATCGTACGTACTTAGTACATTCAAACATCCTGATGCATACTCTATGCCTAAATGATATCACTAGGTGGGAACTGAAGCCCCACTTGAGCATCTTCCTCTACGTGACTAGTACAATTTCTCTCAAGCTAGTTGGTGAGTCCTCTATTCCGGGGACAATATCTATGGTCTCATGCTATGTACTGAGACTATCTTTCTTTATGTATGTATTAACTATGAGGGTTAGCCCGGTTGCTTGTCTTGGTCCCCGCTCTGATCTATGTAATAGAGGTGTTATTGGACAAGTTATGTAATTATGTTATGAGCCTTAACTCTCTTGATTGAATGATGTATTATGTTATAAAAGTTTCCCTTTAGCCCTTTTTCCCTTATCTGTACTCTTATTAATTTTCTTTAATGCTTCCGCAACCAGTGATGTGTAATGATATGTAAAGAGGCTTGTTTGGGGTCCCCTCGGGTTCCCCATTCACCGTGTCACATCTAGCCCCTAGGATTGGGTCATGACAACCTGGTATATGATTTTTCTTCTTTTTCTCCTTACTCCTAACTCACTACCTTATTTTTGTGCTTTGCCCTTAGACCTGCCACCCTCAACTTAGGCTTTCAGCCTGTATTGAAGTACACAATATCTCTCCTCTCAACCAGGATCACATTTGGTAGCCACCCTCAACTTACGCTTTTTGCCTCAGTCAAGGTTCACGATGCTCAAGGAATGATTAGGGCCAATTTCAATGTTTATCACTAGATAAGGCTACACTAATTAGGTGTTTTGAAAGAATTGGTACATGTAAGACTCAAAAATTTGGAACAAGGGATAAAACATCATTTGGTTAGTTATTTTTAGGTTAAAGTGGACTATTTAATGAGCAAAGGCCTAAGATCCTTTCCTAATCCATTTAATCTACAATCTAACTTTGAGTAACAGGGCAAGTTCTGAATTAGCACAAAATACACGAATATAGCAAAATAAGCTCACACTCATATGGCACAGCATACATTATCAACAAGAGACTCACAGATCATGCTTCATATCTTAAATTACCCTCACTTATCGAAACAAATAATGCCAAACACCTAAACATGCATGGTTTTTTATCTAACTACTAATCAAATTTTTTTGGTGGGTACCAATTTTCAAAACATAACATAAAAACATGCTATATGCCATAAGTATTTGTATTATATGCTACACATATTATCTAAACATCCTAAATGTGTTAGTTCAACAGAAATTAAATATCCATGAGGAAAAAGAACACATGTAAGAAACTTGGGATCAGAATTGGGGTAGTTATGGACCATAAGCTACTCAGACTTCACTGAGGTCCATAACTACCCACATCCCTTTGAAAAAGATGTGAATTATCCCCATTGTTTGAAATCAAGCAAAAAAAGAATATATAGGGGTACAAAACATACCTAGTCGCCTAAGTGCTAGTCTCGGGATGAGTTTGGCCATCCTCTCCTGTGGAGTAGTCTCCTTAACTGTGGTACTCTATCCGGAGGAGCCAATATCCATCAACCAATCATGGTCACCAGCTAGACTCAACTCCTCCTTGTGCCTAGATATTCTCAAGACATGCTCGAACTCCTCATCTTCTGAGAGCTTTACATGTACATTCCTTTCCTGTAGCTCATCACCCTCCATGAGGGGTCTCTTCTCGTGGGAAGTCTATGTTGGCTCCATAGAGGAAAATAAATCAAACAGTGGTGCCAGAGGTGTTGTCTATGGTAATGTGATTGGTGTCATAAGTGATGCTTTCATATCAACTCGGAGCTGCTGGATCTCCTACTGCAGGGCTAATAAATCTGAAGGTCGAGCCTCAACTAATCTTTTCTGAATTCGCTCGTCAAAGGCATCGATGCAAGCATCCATTGCAAAAAAACGATTTTAAATGGTAGTAATGCTAAATGTCTAGCTTCGATCCTCTAAGTCTGCAATAGCCTGCCAAACCCATAGCCTAATCTGCTGACTAAACTGAGTCAACTATGACTCAGTATGTGATTATCTCTGCACCATGGCCTGATTAGAAGCGATAGACATATACACCATGCCCGCTGTAGAAGGCTATGAAGTGGTGGCCTCTGGTGCAGTAGTAGATGTATTAGTAGGATCTATTTGAATGAGTACCTCAGGCTGGCAAGGTCTCTCCTTTATAGTATTAGCAGTAGTAGTGGGGGCAGTCTCTAAACGCTCAGGTGGTAGCGCAGGAGCGAACATCTCTGGCGAAAGAGGAGTTGTGTTTGCCGGAGTGCCATCGGGTTCTCATCAGCCTTTATCAGGCTAGCTCTAAAGTATGTTGGGCCTCAAATAATCGGTCTATCTAGAGTAAAATCACTACCCTAGGCTTGATACAGAGCCTGTAGATCAAAATAGGAAATAAAATGAAGATGGCTTTCTTCAGTGCTGCCTCATGTATCTGTTCTACTATGAGGCAGGCCTAATCAATATCGTAGCTAGCTAAGATGATGTCAATCAAAATAGCATGCTCCAGCATCAAAGTGTTATGTGCAAATGTAGGCTGGATGCATGATCTAATAATGGCCCACCAAACCTCGGGGGGGTAGCTAAGCAAAGCCTTTATGATCGGCTCCGTGTGGGTGGTGACCAAAGCAAGCTCCGTACCCTGCTCTGCAATATGACTGGCCACCCATTTCAAAAGTGTGGTCCGATGCTCAAGATCCTTTATAATTAACAAGTACTTAGCTAGACCTAACCGGTAATCAAACTCCACTATAGATCTGAGGGCATGGTACTTGGGACCAAAAAGCATAAGGCGGATGATCTTCTAAGATATGTCAACCCGCCAACCTCTCATATATGTCTCTATTAACCTAGGCTAAGTGAGAGGTTTTTACCCCTTCGAAAGAGAACGTTGGATGGTGACTGTGTAGGATGCATAAAACTCCCTTACCAAAATCGGAGAGTACCTACCAAGAGACTCTGTCAGCCACATGAGCCTATAATGAATCATCATGTCCTATAGACCTAGGACATACCTAAGGCTATCTAAAATCACCCTGGGCTCCTCATATATAAAATAGGTAGGCTTCCCCTACTTCTTAGGTTACATGCCCTCTCTAAAAGTCTCATCCATTTCCTCGATGCATCATCGGTTAGCATAGGCATCCGGTGTTGATAATGATGATGGTGCGACAGAGGACTCGATATCTGCTCCTTCCTCGGAGCCCTCCTCAGAACTTGACTCCTTTATAGAAGGAGTTATCTATGGCATGCTACCCTCACTCTCATCACTACCTTCCTTGTCAGACTGGGAAGGACTAGCAACCTGAGTCTGAGTATGCCCAACTTTGGTTGCGGCTCTGGTCTGTGGTATCGCAATACTTGGATCTGGTTTGACATCAATGATCTCTAGTGACCCACTCGGTTGAGGGGTCTACTCTGTATCAGAAGGCTCATCCCTAAGCTTTCTCCTAAAGGCTTTGATCTTTGAGCGATTTCCTTTCAGGGCCATATTATCTGAAAAATGGAAATAAAAGAATCATGCTTATCCCCAACAATCAAGAAATAAAATGCAAAGAGTAAGCTGAATCAGTTGCAGAAGGGTACTATGAAATCCCTTATGCGAGTCGTAGTAGGCACTACAAGTCGTAAAGTGCTCTAGTAGACCAGTACTATAGAACAATATTGGTCACAAAAAAAGTCTATGGGACTTAGGTACGACTCGCAAAGTGTTTTACGAGTCGTAGATTGGGGTCATATAAAATTTCAGGGAGTAATTAAAAATCAGGCAAGGATCTACGAGTCGTAAAGTGATCTATAACTCATAGAAGGTTTCGTCTGATGAATACTCAAAACATTAAGTTTTTAAAATTTGACACGAGGGGCAATTACGACTCGTAGATTGCTCTATGGGTTGTAAAAGCCTCTCATGAATCAGAAAGTTCAGGCACCTGATGTTCTAAGTCCATCAGATGAACCCTAAAGAACATTTTCCATACTAATTCTACCAGCGTCGAAGCAAGTATACAAACACTCTTATGAATTCAATCTAACAACCCTACCCCCAATAGTTTCAACATCAAATTACCCCATCAAAAATTATTAAGCATGAGTGATCCTATAATTCAGACCATTCCTAGATGACTCAAACAAAATCATGATCTATGCCATCAATCACTAATCATAATTATAAACCATTCAATATCATTCAAACAAACATGGTGGATGATTCAATCAGAATAATCAAGTAGCATTCACAAAGCCAAAACATACCCAATTTCGGATTCGAATAATCAATTCAATTAAGAGAAACCCTAATTTCACATACACAATACAAATTCAACAAGAATTTCATGCTTAAACACCAACCCATAATACTTATCAAATCAATAAACTAAGAACAAGGAAACTTAAGAGCTTAAAATTAAACGAAGAGCTTACCAAGAATAAAGATTAACCTGAAGAAGATAAGAGAGAGTGAATGATGAAGAAACCCTAGGTTTGCCAAAAATCCCGACAGAAAATGGGTCTCAACCACTAGAAATTGATTGGAATTTAGAGGGGAAGGGAAAGTTCAGTTGATTTTAGTCGATTAGCTCAAATAGGGTCTAATTAATTTTGACCCCTCCTTTTTATACTATTATCGGGTTGGCTGTTAAAATTACTAGGCTTGGGTCTACCAAACCCCGATTACAAGTTGTAGACAGATCTACAACTTGTAAGTCATGGTCTCATAGAACCCTCAACACTTAGCATAATTTTAGACACTTACATGAGATCTACGAACCTCATTCACGAGTCATAGTTTGATCTACGAGTGGTAAAATTGGCTCGTAGATTAGAATATATAATTTTCTTACTTACTAGAAATTTCTACGAGATGGGGTACGAGTTGCAAACTGCTCTACGACTCATAGACCTAATCGTAGAAACTGCACCTGATGCTTTTCTCAGCCAAATCTTCTGACTTAGTCCTATACCTGCATAGTCTTCATGAAATACACAATTACCCAATATGCAACCAACCTAATGTAAAAAATAGCAATCAAAAGAAAATAAAACAACTAACTATGAATCCAAAAGCTGAAAAATAAACCTATAACTATGCAATTATATTAAAAACCTTGTGTTGCCTCCCAAGTAGCACCTGATTTATTGTCGTGGCATCACTTAGGCATCTTGAATACTCAGCCTTCCTTAAGATTTGGTGCACCCTTATCACTAAACTTGCTTCCTTGGTGCTTGCCATCATGCCTCTTTGAATCTGATCCAGTTGCGTTGATATAAGTCCAAACTGATGATTAAGCTATTGAATTTCCATAGAATATTGGTTAACTTTAAGTTTTATTTTGGCAATGTCAGACTTTACCTCCTTCAATGTCTCTTCTTGAGCATCTGCCCTCTTTAAAAACTGGTCAAACATCCTCTCAATTCTCAAGTTCCTATCTCACATATCATGATTTTGTGGGGATACACTTGCTTGTTCAAAACTCATGGCAATAGTGCTTGCATATGTTAGAACCCGCACAATTGTGTTTTGGTACCATAGCTAACATTTGAGGTCACTAGTATCACTCTCAAGGTGGTTGGCACTTAAGTGCACTTTTGAGGAATTTGAAACTTGTAATTGGGAACTTTGTAGAGGTTGGTGAATATAAGCTTATGGACATGTTATATGTATAAGTGTACACTTACAAGATTAATTTTAGTACATCATGAATTTCATAGAATCTTGTTATAAAGGGGATAAGTGTCATTTATTATATATATATATATATATATATCTTCCTATATGTTTTATATATGTACAAGCAAGGAAGAACAACAATACCTCTTAGAAAAGTAAGAACTCGAGTACTACAGTAACCCGAGAGCTACAGTACTTTTGCTCTCGGTTTTGAACAGTAAATCACAAAAAATTTTTAGTTTTTGCTTCTTTCTTTGATTCTAAGGCTTGGAGCTTCGTATATGGGATCCCCCAAGAGTCGTAGAAGGTTTGGTTCATCGAGAAAACCCCTTGTGTATTGTGGGTTTAAAATTTGTTGTTGTGGACTTATGAGAGTGGGAAAAAAGTATAAAAACTTGTGTGTGCTCACTTCTTGATTGAGTGGTCGAATTGAGGGCTTGGATGAGTAATTGATAGCATTTTAGTATTGTGGGCTCTCGTCAAGCATAGGAGTGATGCATTGTGATTCTTGGAGCGTATTGAGGTAATTTAGCATATCAATTATAGGCATG
>DF368658.1:5517-18350 GCA_000787875.1 Solanum virginianum
CAAAAACGCTACACTACATTTCATATACAAGCTCAAACTCGTCCAACTCTTCAAGAGTATAAACAAGCAAGTTTCAATACCTCCTTACCCCATAAGAATCATTTCTACATCAACCAAACACACACACATAGCTTAAGAACAACATAACCTCACATACATACATGCTTCTCAATCCGAACTCACTCCCAAGGTTCAACACTTACTCAAACCATCAAACTTTTATGATATTCATTCATTATATCACTCATTAACACATATACAAGCTTGAATTTTGTTCAAAACAAGCTAGAAATCACATACCTTAAAAACCCCTTCAAGAACTTCAAACTCTTAAATCCAAATTTTCAAGCATTTGCTCGATAATCCAACGTTTCTACCATGCTTAGGGAACCCAATATATCAAGCTTGTAGCCTCAAATTAAAAGAAGAAGCAAAATTTAACAATTTTGGGGAAAGTTATTGTAGCAACCCGAGAGGGTTGCTAATGTAACTTCTCTTCTTCATATTCTTCTAAGTATGGGGGAAAGATTTTGTTGGTCTTGTACAATATAATACATATACATATATAAAGATGATCAAGGGAAAAGTCTTGACCCCACCTTAACACATGGTCCACTAAAAATGTGACAAAGATTTCAAGTGGGACCACCTCAATTTAAATTCTTGTTTTAGACTTTGTTGAACAAAACAAAAAAAAACACTTGTCCAAGAATTCAAATAATTATCTTGAATACATATTTGTACATGTGTACACATATAAGTGTATGCATATACCCTTCTTTAAAAAAATTCCCACTTGAGTTCTCAACTCTTTAAAAATACATTTTGGTTTCGAATTTTCCAAAAATTACAACCTTGATGCCAAATTCCATAATTGCTTCAAACACCACAATACGGATCCTAACATCCTCCCCCTTTAAGAACATTCGTCCAGGAATGTTACTTTGCATTATGAATTTTCAACCATAACATAACATCAAACAATAAATAGTTGTCATATAACAAAGTTAGACCATGAAATTGAGTTATCTGAAGATGCGGGGAACAAATGAGGGTACTTCTTTTTCATTAACTCTTCTGCTTCCCAAGTCATCTCTTCTTTGTTATTATTGCGCCATAGTACTTTAACTGAGGCTACATCCTTGTTTCGCAGTTTTCTGACCTGACGATCCAATATAGCCACGGGTTGTTCCTTATAAGTCAGCTCCTCAGTAACTTGAATACCATCCACAGGAAATTCTCTGGAAGGATCACCAATACATTTGCAAAGCATGGAAACATGAAATACTGGGTGCACTCCTCCCAAATCAGCTGGCAACTCTAACTCGTAGGCAACATCGCCTATTCTGCGAATGATCTGATACAGACCAATATATCTGGGACTAAGTTTCCTTTTGTTCCCGAACCTTATGACGCCCTTCATAGGTGAAACTTTCAGGAACACCCAGTCTCCAGCCTGAAACTCTAACGGTCGCCGACGATTGTCTGCATAAGACTTTTGACGACTCTGAGCTACAGGTAACCGTTCCTGAATGAGTTTTACTTTGTCCATTGCCTGCTGGATAATATCTGGTCCAATCAACTCCATTTCACTAACATCAAACCAATCGATCAGTGATCGATACTTCCTACCATATAAAGCCTCATACGGTGCCATTTGAATGCTGGAATGATAACTATTATTATATCCAAACTCAATCAATGGTAAATGCTCATCCCAGCTACCTCGAAAATCCATCACACAAGCCCGTAACATATCCTCTAGAGTCTGAATGGTACACTCGGCTTGGCCATCTGACTGGGGGTGCAACGCTGTGCTAAGGCTCACCTGCGTCCCCAATCCTGCCTGAAATGACCGCCAGAAATTTTCCATTAACTTGGCACCTCTATCAGAAATAATGGATAGCGGAACACCATGAAGATGTACAATCTCCTTAACATACAATCTGGCATAGTCCTCAGCCGAGTAAGTTGCCCGAACTGGAAGAAAATGAGCTGGTTTTGTTAGTCTATCAATAACAACCCAAATAGAGTCATACTTTCATGGAGTACGAGACAAGCCTGTAATAAAATCCATATTGATAATTTCCCATTTCCACATCAGTATCTCCATTTCCTGCAATAGCCTGCCAGGCTTTTGATGCTCTATCTTTACCTGCTGACAGTTTGGGCACTGGACAACAAACTCTGCTATATCACGCTTCATGTCGTCCTACCAGTATAAGCTTCTGAGGTCATGGTACATTTTTGTCGACCCAGGGTGAATAGAATAACGGGCATAATGTGCTTCGCCCAAAATCTGTCGCCTCAATTCTGCAACATTTGGTACACATAACCTGCCTTTGAACAATAAAGTCCCTTCTAGGGAGAGCTCAAACGGGGTCTGTTCCTTTGCCAGTTCAATATCTTTGTATAGAACCAAGACAGGATCCTCGTATTGTCGCTACTTAATTTCTGCTACAATAGAACATTCAGCTATGCCTCGAACAGAAACTCCTACATTCCCTGATTCTGCTAAACGAACTCCCAGACTAGCTAACTGCTGGATGTCATGGATTATCTCCTTCTTCTCTGGGGGTATGTCAGCTAAACTGCCCATGGACTTGCGACTGAGTGCATCTGCCACCACATTGGCTTTCCCCGAATGATAGAGAATGTCAATATCATAGTCTTTTAACAATTCTAGCCACCGCCGCTGTAGCAAGTTTAATTCTTTCTGCTTAAATATGCACTGGAGACTCTTGTGATCTATATAGATATCAACATGAACGCTATATAAATAATGTCTCCATATTTTCAGAGCATGAATCACCACAGCTAACTCCAAATCATTGGTAGGATAATTCTGCTCGTGCTTCTTAAGATGCCGGGATGCATAGGCTATCACTTTGCCATGTTGCATTAATACACACCTTAATCCCACACAGGAAGTATCATAATAAACTATGTACCCATCTGAACCTTCAGGCAAAGTCAGAACTAGAGCTGAAGTTAGTTTCTCCTTCAATAGCCGGAAGCTGCGCTCACAGGCATCGGACCACTGGAACTTTGCCCCTTTCTGCGTTAGCCTTGTCAAAGGCGCTGCAATAGAAGCAAATTTCTCTACAAACCTCCTGTAATACCCAGCTAATCTCAAAAGGCTCCGCACTTCAGTCGGCGTCGTTGGTCTAGGCCAATTCTTCACGACCTCAATTTTCTGGGAGTCTACCCAAACGCCGTCAGCTCCTATCACGTGACCCAAGAATACCACCGAAGATAGCCAAAACTCGTATTTAAAAAATTTAGCATACAACTTCTGGTGACGAAGAGTGCCCAATACCACTCTTAGATGATCTGCATGGTCCTCCTGTGACCGAGAATAAACTAGGACATCATCAATGAATACTATCACGAACAAGTCAAGAAATGGTTTGAACACTCGATTCATAAGGTCCATAAACACCGCTGGAGCATTTGTTAGTCCAAAGGATATAACTCTTAATTCATTATGCCCGTAGGGAGTTTTGAATGCTATTTTGGGAATGTCTTCCTCTCGCACCCGCACCTGATAATAACCCGATCATAAATCGATCTTCGAAAAACAGCTAGCTCCATGCAATTGGTCAAATAGATCATCAATCCTGGGGAGAGGGTATTTATTCGTTATGGTTACCTTATTCAGCTGTCGTTAATCAACAGACATCCGCAGCGACTCGTCCTTCTTCCTTACGAACAATATCGGGGCTTCCTAGGGTGAGGTGCTAGGCCGAATAAAGCCTTTCTCCAGCAAATCCCTCAACTATTCCTTTAATTCCTTTAGTTTGGCTGGTGCCATTCTATACGGAGGGATTGAGATAGGTTGAGTGTCGGGCAATAAATCAATAGCAAACTCTACTTCCTACTCAGGAGGAAGGCCAGGAAGTTCATCCGGAAACACATCTGGAAATTCATTGACTACAGGAACGGACTGGAGAGTAAGAGGTTCTGCTTCCAGGTCATGAACACGAACTAGGCGATAAAGAAACCCTTTCCTAATCATCCTCCTAGCCTTGAGGTATGAAATAAACTTACCTCTCAGTGTAGCAATATTACCTGAACATTCGAGAACTGGCTCTCCTGGAAAATGGAACTGGACTACTTCCTTTTGGCAATCAACTTTAGCGTAGCAAAAAGCTAGCCTATCCATGCCTATAATTACATCAAAGTCCATCATGTCCAGCTCTATCAAGTCGGCCTGGGTACATCGGTCACAAACCAATACCGGATAATTCCTATAAACCCTGCTAACCATAATAGAGTCCCCTACCGGTGTTGCAACCTCACAAGGCTCTATCGGTTCGGACAGTATATCAATAGTACAAGCAACTAGCGGGGAAATGTACGATAGGGTAGAACCAGGATCTATCAATACATACATAGCCCGAGAACAAACAAATAATGTACCTGTGATCATGTTAGGTGATGTCTCCTGATCCTGTCGGCTGGCTAGTCCATAGATGCGATTTGAAGGACCGCTAGAACCTGGAGCTCCACTGCTACCTCTATTGCGACCTGCTGCTACTGGAGTACCTCGTCCTATAGGGCGCATAGCTACAGAGTTTGACGAAGAAGCTCCCGCTGCACCAGAAGTCTGGGCTGACTCCTCTGCACCAACTCTACCGGGACAATCCCGAATCTAGTGGCCCTGACGACGACATAGATAACAAGCACATGAGGTGCAGAAACACTCCCCTGGATGTTATTTTCCGTAATGTGGACATTGGGGTCTATCAAATCTCGACTGGCTACCGGGACCTGGTCCTGCCCCCGACTGACTAGTACCAGCCGGTGTCTCCTATTAGGGGTTTGAGAAGGTGTAATCTGTACTGGGTGAGGAGAATGCCTACTCTATTGTTGCTGCCGCTTTTGAAACTGTCCTCCCTAAAAATCTTCTGCTGAACCGACTGATCTAGGCCTTTTAGGCTGGTCCCGATCATCTGTCCTATCATCTTGGCATCCCCGACGATGATCCTCCATGCCCTGGGCATGGGCCTGGATACGGGCAATATCCATCCCAGGCTAGGCAGCCAGCACCAGGAAACTATCAACATAATATGAATCCAGCCCCACAATATAGCGATGTATACGATCTGTCATGCTGGAAACGTGTGCTGGTGCAAAACGAGCCAAAGAATCAAATTCTAGACTGTACTCTCAAACAGTTCGACCCCGCTGCTTCAACATCAGAAATCTGTCCTCTCTGGCATACCGAATCTCTGGAGGGAGGAAATGGGCCAGGAATGCTTCTGTAAATTCACTCCAAACGGCTGGTGGGGTCCCCTCACCTCCTACCAATTTGCTGCAACTTCATGCAGCCGATAAGATGCCAACTCTACAGATTCTATTTCAGATTCTCCTACCACCCTTAAGGTCTGCTGCATTTGTTTGACAAACTCCTGAGGGTCTTCTGAGGGTTTAGACCCAAAGAATTTGGGAGGTCCACACGCCAAGAAATCATGGGCCTAGGAACAGTCTCGGCGGGCCGCCTGACTACTCTCAGCCTCTTGCCTGTGGGCCTGTCATGCCACAACCTGGGTCAATAACTGTACTGCTTCCCTCAGTTCTCCGATCTCTGCACCTGATTGGGGGGTTGGAGGCTCTGGTACCCGAACCTCTAGAGTTGGTGGAGTGACTGAACCCACTGTCAGGGATACAATTTCTGGCTCTGGCTGATCACGAGCCCTAGTAGCCCTCGACCTCATCGGGCCCCACCTATTGCTGCGGGCCTGCCCCATCGGGCAGCTGGTACCTTTTTCAGCGGCATATCTGAAATTGAAAATAATTCTCGTCAGGGAGGGAATCATCCTACTAACATCGCTCTAACGCACGATCTATAATCTCCAACACACATGCCCTAAGCATATCCTCAAGGGTTTGAATGGTCCTTTCGGCTTGGCCATCTGTTTGAGGGTGAAAGGCCGCACTAAGGTGAACTTTTGTATCAAGATCCCTTTAAAAAGAGCTCCAAAAGTGTGAAGTGAATTATGTAGAATGATCTAATAGTCACCACCCAACCCCGTGGGCCATGACTAGTGCCCGATTAGGGCACCCGGACACAATCTACTAATTCCAAACCTTATTATCAAGACCCCCAAATTTACCCAAAATTTGCCAACATTTCCTCTGTTTTATAGATAACCCACCTGCATATAGAAAATCCCAGCCACCAACACAAACATACATATCCATATATATGCAGGCTGACAAGGTCACCGCTGCGATTAAACCGCCCAACAAACACAACATACATGTATAATTTCCAGACTGACTAAAATTTTCTCACATACCAGGTATACAGACATAATGTATAGACTGACTGATATGTCCTACCCACACAGGAGTCCACAGACCTCTATACAGACATACTGATTCACAAGACGAGACAGGGCCCTGTCGTACCCAGAAATGAATATAGTACAACATAATGAAGTAACAAATATACCAAAAATGGCTCCGAAGCAAAGGAGCTCTTTAAACTGCAAGTTGGAGTCCTAAGCTGGTGGCCTGCTACTGTGTGTGTCTGTACCTGCGGGCATGAAATGGAGCCCCCAAAGGAAGGGGGTCAGTACAAAGTACGTACCGAATATGTAAAGCAGAAGGTAAAGAATTATAAATGAAAGTACAAACTGAACAAAGGAATAGGAATCAAACTTATATACAAACATAAGAAAAATATTACCTTTCATTTTCAAAATGCCAAATAGATGTGTAACGGACGGAACAATGGCAATCTCCAAGCCCGCGCCATACCACAGCATCACACCAGAAGGTTCAAATCTCCGAACAATCTCCGATACAGATCACATATATAGGATAAGTGAGCCGGCGTCCCTAAACTCACGTATCCTAAAGTAAATGTGGCATGAAGCCACAAAACCAAAGCCCCAATCTCACCACATAACCACTAAGTAAATCCGACCCTTGGGCCGAGCCGACTCCGCCCTATCTAACCAACTTCAGAATATATATATAGTATAATATGTACACCAGGAAACTATCAACATAATATGAATTATCTAACCAACTTCAGAATATATATATAGTATAATATGTACGATCATAACTGGCCAGAGAACTAGTGAACGAGGTTATAATAGGCACGAATAGAGTCGTGAGAGGTCATATGCACAAAATCATTATTAAAATCTCAAATAGTAAAAAAAAATACTCATCTTATCTTTGAAAACAGATTAATAGGTACATCAAGTTACCTTAAAGTTATCAAAAATATGAAAACATATTCATGTGAGGAGTCAAGGTAGTACTTATACTAAATTCTTTCATCCTTATCAAACTCTTTATTTTCTTGCCATTAGAGAACTTTGATTGTACAAAACAATTAAGGATTTAGCTAACTAACCACAATAACGACTAACCATTAGCCAGAGTCATACTTAGGCTTTTAGAACTTTTAGAAAGTATAATCCTTCAAACATATCGAACTTTCCATACCTTTGCAACTTACAAACTCACTAGGCATTTCAGACATCGGAATTAATATAGAATGGATTACCATTTGGAAAGGATCTTTCAAAAGTTGTTTATAAGATCACATAAATTTCTCCAACTTGTAAGTGTCAATAATACAAAAGTCAAACCAAGACATGGTTACTAAAGTATACCAAGGACAAACATGGATCTTATGCATAGCTAGATTTCGAAAGTGGAGCTTGTTCAAAGTTGTTATTTAACAACCACATGCTGAAGTCTTAAATGCTTTACATACCTTGCTATCTTCATCAAACTATCTCAAGCGTCAAGTAAATCCCAAATCACTCTTCTGGATGTCTAATATCTACAATAAACATCATAGCGTCACAATTAGTCATCATTCTTTACAGGCGTTAATTCCCAAGTTAATCTCAATTTTATAAAAATTTTGTTAGCATTTTCCTTTAAAATAGACCACATCGAGAATCCATCTCAGCTACAATTCATTACCAACAACAATAGAACACTCCAACAATCAAGCATAAGTCTTTCCAAAGCCACAACTTCACTAACTACGTTAATAAGCTTCATTTCTTCACCAAAACAGAAAAATAGGGCAGCACATCACATTATACATATCCACCACATTCAAACACTCCTACACACTCCAAGGATCACACCACATAATTCCAATGTCAAACGCCACCTTACAACGCTAAAACGCTACACTACATTTCATATACAAGCTCAAACTCATCCAACTCTTAAAGAGTATAAACAAGCAAGTTTCAATACCTCCCTTACCCCACAAGAATCATTTCTACATCAACCAAACACACACAGAGAGCTTAAGAACAACATAACCTCACATACATACATGCTTCTCATTTCGAACTCACTCCCAAGGTTCAACATTTACTCAAACCAACAAACTTTTATGATATTCATTCATTATATGACTCATTAACATACATATAGGCTTTAATTTTGTTCAAAACAAGCTAGAAATTACATACCTTAAAAACCCCTTCAAGAACTTCAAACTCTCAAATATGAATTTCTAAGCATTTTCTCGACAAACCAACGCTTCTACGATGCTTAGGGCACCTAATATATCAAGCTTGTAGCCTTAAATTAAAAGAAGAAGCAAAATTTAACAATTTTGGGGAAAGTTACTGTAGCAACCCGAGAGGGTCGCTACTGTAGCTTCTCTTCTTCATGTTTTTCTAAGTATGGGGGAAAGATTTTGTTGGTCTTGTACAATATAATACATATTCATATATAAAGATGATCAAGGGAAAAGTCTTGACCCCACCTTAAAACATGGTCCACTAAAAATGTGACAAAGATTTCAAGTAGGACCACCTTAATTTAAATTCTTATTCTAGACTTTGTTGAACAAAACAAAAAAAACACTTGTCCAAGAATTCAAATAATTATCTTGAATACATATTTATACATGTGTACACATATAAGTGTATGCATATACCCTTCTTTAAAAAATTCCCACTTGAGTTCTCAACTCTTCAAAAATACATTTTGGTTCCGAATTTTTCAAAAATTGCAACCTTGATGCCAAATTCCATATTGCTTCAAACACCACAATACGGGTCCTAACATGTAAATTCCAAGGATGCAAGGAATCAAAATTAAGACATATTAACAAAAAAAAATAAAACATTTGCCAGCATTTCCCCTTAAATAAGGCCACCCTGAGACTCCATCTCCGCCCCCAATTCATCATCAACAACAACAACAACAATATAAGCCTTAACAAGTTTGTAACCTCACTAAATTTGATAACGCACTTCACTTTCTTATCCAAACTGAAAAATAGGGCAGCCTATCAAGTTCATACATACTTACCACATTCAAACACTCCTACACACTCCAAGAACCAATTTACATCATTCAAACATCAAATGCAATCTTACAACGTCAGAACGCAACCTTTCATCACCTATAGACATCCAAGAACTCTCCTCAAAATCTCAAAAGGGCCAATGAAACGTAAAAACGCAACATTTCATCACCTATAGACATCCAAGTTCGACCCACACCCCAAGAGTATATAAAAATAATTTTCAATACTTCTTTCATCCAACAAGAGTCATTTTTATATCAATTAAACACAAGTACAAGATTTTAAGACAAAACAACCTCATAAACCCATAATTCCCAAATTCAAACTCCTCCTTCAACACTCACAATTAACTTAAACAAGCAATCCCTCATAGTTTTCTTGCAATATAACATTCACCAACACCCATACAAGCTTTAAAATTTTCCCAAATTCAAACTCCTCCTTCAACACTCTCACAATTAACTTAAACAAGAAATCCCTCATAGTTTTCTTGCAATATAACATTCACCAACACCCATACAAGCTTTAAATTTAACTCAAACCAAAAGAAAAATCAACATACCTTGTCAACCCTTTAAGAACTTCAAATCATCAATACCAAATTTCGAAGTGTTTTCTCGACAAACAAACGCTTCCACGCTACTTGGAGGACTCAATATACTAGGTTTGTAGCGTCAAAACAATTGAAGAATGGAAAATCAATAATTTTTTTGGGTTACTATAGCAACCCGAGAGTTTCTACAGTTGGGAGAGTTTTGGAGCTTTTTTTTGGCTAAGTGTTGGTCTCTCTCTCATATACCTATATTATATAAACATATATACATGTAGAGATAAGGTAAAAGGGAAAAATCTTGGTCCCACATGAAACTTGGACCAATCCAAATTTAACACAATTAATGGGTCTAGATTATTTTTTGCAACACATTTGTGAAAGACAATTAGTTATTGGTCTTGAATGTATACAAGTGTACATATGTGTGTGTGTGTGTGTATATATATATATATAGGGTCATACACACACCTCTTAGAAATATTCAACTTGAGTTCTCAAACTTTTCAAAAAAAATACTTAAGTCCCGAATTTCCCAAAAATTGCAACATTGATCCCAAATTCCATAATGGCTCCAACATACCACAATACGGGTTCTAACATCCTGGCCACCATAAGAACATTCATCCTCGAATGTCATATTAACCTTATGAGTTTTCAACTTCTCTAACATCGCATCCTACAATGAACAGCTTAGTAATCATATATTATGCTTGATAAGGAAAATGAAATAAACCTACCCCTCGGCGTCGTAATATTACCCAACCATTCCAAAACTGGTTCTCCTGGGAACCGAAATTGGACTATCTTCTTTTGGCAGTCAACTTTAGCATAGCAAGAAGCTGGCAAATCCATGTCCATAATTACATCAAAGTCCGTCATATCTAGCTCTATCAAGTCAACCTAAGTACAACGGTCACAAACAAATACCAGGTAGTTTCTATACACCCGGCTATCAATACAGGACTCTCCTACCGGAGTCGCGACCTCACAAGCCTCTATCGGTTCTGACTGTATATTGATCACACAAGCAAACAACGGAGAAATATACGATGCAATGGAACCAGGATCAATCAACACATACATAGTCCAAGGACAAACAAATAATATACCTGTGATAACATTAGGCAATGCCTCCAGGTCCTATTGACTAGCTAGAGCATAGATGCGGTTCGTAGGACTACTAGAACCTGGAGCTCCATCACGACCTCTACCATGACCTACTGCCACAGGAGTAACTCGCCCCGTAGGGTGCATAGCTACTGAAGACGAAGAAGAAGCTTCGGCTACGCCAGAAGTCTGGCCTGACCCCTCTGCACCTACTCTATTAGGATAATCCCTCATTCAGTGGCCCTGACGGCCATGTGTAAAACAGGCACCTGTAGAACAAAAACACTCCCCCGGGTGCCGTTTCCCGCAAAGTAGACACAGGGGCCTGAAAAATCTTGGCTGGGCAGCCATCACTAGACAACTATCAACATAAAATGAATCCAGCCCCACAATATAGCGATGCATACGATCTGTCATGCTGGATACATGTGCAGAAGCATATCGAGCCAAAGAATAAAATTCCAAGTTGTACTCTCGAACAGTCCAACCCCGTTGCTTCAGCGTCAGAAACCTATCCTATTTAGCACATCTGCGAGCCAAAGAATCAAATTCCAGGCTGTACTCTCAAATAGTCTGACCCTGCTGCTTCATCATCAGAAACCTATCCTCTCTGGCACGTCTGATCTCTGGAGGTAAAAAGTGAGCCAGAAATGCTTCAGTGAATTTGTCACGACCCAACATATGGGCCACAACTAGTGCCCGATTGGGCATTCAGACATAACGGCTAAGTCAGACTCCAATCATAGTAACTAACTTGTTTACAGAAATTTTGGCAGAGTTTTCTCTATTTTATTAGCTAACCAAACCCTGCATACAGACAATCCCAGCGAATATAACATACATATATATATATACACGGGCCGACAAGGTCACTGTTGCGGTTAAACCGCCCAACAAACACAACATACGTACATAATATACAGACTAACTGACATGTCCCACATACACAACATATGTACGTAATATACTGACTGAATGACATGACCCACACTCACAGGATGTCCACAGACCTCTAATATGAGCAAACTGAATCATAAGACGGGACAGTGCCCCCATCGTACCCTCAAATGAACAGAATACATAATACAAAAATAGCAAATATACCCAAGGTGGCTCCGAAGCAAAGGAGCTCTTCAAACTGCAAACAGGTGCCCTAAGCTGGTGGCCCGCAACTCTGTGCGTCTGTACCTGTGGGCATGAAATGCATCCTCCGAACAATGGGGGTTAGTACGAAGTACGTACCGAATATGTAAAGTAGGAGATACATAAGTAAATAAGGCTAACAGACTGAATATAGGCATAGGCGTCAAACTCGTATACAAACATCAACTAAGAATATTTCTTTTATTTTCAAAATATCAACCTAACGTATAGCAGATAGGAACGATGGCGACCCCCAAACTCGCGCCATCCCATTGTCTCACGCCAAAATGTTCAAATCTCTAAAATCCCCAACACAAACCCCAAATGTAGCTGAAGTGAGCCGGGGCAAGCGAGGCCCAGCACCCATGTCATAGTATAGGTGAGCCAAGGCGAGCGAGGCCCAGCGCTCACGTATCATAATGTAAGTGAGCTGAGGTGAGCGAGGCCCAGCACTCACATATCATAATACATAGCAGACATCATGCCGACAAGTGAGCCGAGGGGAGCGAGGCCCATCAAAATATTGGTGAGCCGAAGCGAGCGAGGCCCAGGACTCACGGTTCAAAATCCAGAGGACATAGTAACGATTAGTGAGCCGAGGCGAGCGAGGCCCAGTGTTTATGTGAGCCGAGGCGAACAAGGCCCAGCACTCACACGTCATAATGCCAACATATCCCAAGCCCAGCTTCTTATGGCTCCAAACTAAGCAAAGCCGTT
>DF368657.1:994-13661 GCA_000787875.1 Solanum virginianum
GCCCGTGGTTTTTACCCTAATTTGTTTAGGGGTTTTCCACGTAAATCTGTGTGTTCTATTATTCTTTATCTTTATTTTCTCAAATTATTAGCTGTGTTCAAAATTTAAAGTTGTCACGAGTTGCCACATGATATGGCCCCAATAGATGTACATGAAGCAGTTCAAAAACACTTTGGTGGTGTTTGTGATCTGGATGAGAAGGGCAACCTAGTTTGTCTTGCCATAGGACATATGGTACACGTAAAAAGTTGTTTGGGTGAAAACTATATAGGAATGAAGGATATGCCCTTCATTTTTACCAAAGGAACATGCCTAAGTCTGTAGTGCCATAATAGGTTTGCATTATTCTCATGAGACATACAAGATGTGGGAGACAAACTGATCATAGAAGCAAAAGCATTATTACTGATCATAGAATCAAAAGCATTATTCTCATTATTGTGAGTGGTACTCATTGCAGTTGGAATGGAGTGACATAAGGAAGGACAAACATCAGAAGTGGGGTATTTTACAGTGGATGGAGGAGTACATGAACATGAATGAGAAAACCAATTACATTAAGAACCTACTTTACTACTATGAGAGGAAAAAACACCTATTTGAATGCTTCAGCAGTGCAGGTGAGCAACTCTTGTGCAGACAGGCAGAGCAAAGGAGATAAAGCTCATATTGCATTTTACTAATCTCCAAAGGCCTCTTCATTGAAGGGCCCTGCAGCACACAAGATGAGTCAGAAAAAGAAGCAGTACGTTTGAGGTTGATTGTTAAAGAACTAATTGAAATCAAGTTGTATTTGAAAGAGGGAACGAGAAAGACTTTGTACAATGTGATCATAGACGTAAGTTTTGCATTTTCAATCTCAGTTACTTTAACTTTGTATCCATTAGGTAGGTCTACTAGCAAAGGATATGCTAAGACAATGATATTTGAAAGGTGATTTCTATTAAAGGTCATGTGATGGTGAAGCTCCTGAATCCAATATCCATAAGTCATTCCTTGCCTTGAGACAATCACATGGAAGTTTGTCAAAATCAATGGAAGATGGCTATCATACCTTAAAAGCTTGCAGTTCTATGTGTAATCTGACCCTCGTAAGTCTCACCTGTGTTGTTTAGTTGGTAGTGTTGCAGCAGACTGAGAAGTTAATTATATTGATCCTTAGTAAGTCTGGGGCTTTGCTGAAGGCATTTGCTGCAACTCCCTTCCCCTTAGCTGATCTGTCAAGCTGATTATGGCTCTGGTTGTTATCAACTGAGGACCTCCGATTTTGGCCATTGCCATACTTGTTTTGATTGTTGTTGTTATGTACATTCCCATTACTGTTGAACTGGGGGTAACCATAGATTTTGAAGCACTTATCTTTGGTGTGTCCCAGTTTTTTGCAATAATCATAGAATGGCCTTGATTTACCATTACTATTGCTGTTGGAGGAATAATTTGTTCTGAACTGTTGCCTTTCATTCGAAGAACCTGATGAATTTGCATGCACGAAGGAATTCATTGAACTTCCTTCAGTAAACATTTGATTGTTCAGCTTGAATTCTCTTTGTTTCTCTTCTTGAACTAGTAGAGCAAAAGCTTGAGCCATAGATGGTAAGAGGTTCATCATCAAAATTTTCCCTCTGATCATATGTAGACCTCATTCAGGGCCATTAGAAATTGAATAAGCCTCTTGTCTTGTTCTGCCTTATGCATATTCTCCCTTCCTCCACAATTATATACACAGTTACATTGGCCCTTTGCGCTCAGATTGCTCAGTTCTTCCCACAATTTCTTCATTTTGGTGTAGTATTGTAAGTATCCGTTAAATGTTTTAAGAATTGGTCCTGCTATTTTCTTAAAATATTTTCTCGTAAACTTTGGTAGGTATTTTAGACTATTCAATAACTAAGATTACATATTATTTTATGTGTATGTTAAACTCGTTAGTTGTGACAATTAAAGGTTGGTTGCATTTCATAGTGGGAAGACATAAACTAGTGAAAAATGGCAGTGGCAGCAACATAATTTGCATTACAAATCTTATAGGCCGTGCAATCATTGTGCACACCATTATAATTAAAATAACAATATAGAAAAAAAAAACAATAGATATATCTATCTATATAGATAGATCCGCCTATTTAGAATAATAGGAAGAGGTAGAGAAACCTGCTAGTCATTTGAGCAAAACAGAAAGCAAAGGAACTGAGAATTCCAAAGTGTGTGTCAGGTAACAATTAGAACTGATCTTCTTTTCCTTTACTTAATTATAATAGAATATAAAATTTTCTATTATATATATATAGATATATGTATGTGAGCTACTACTATCTATGAAGGAATCGAAAAAAATTATGTAAGAAAAATTTGCACATTCTATTATGAATTAATTTCTTAGTATTTTCGTAATTAATTTCTATTTCATTTTTTGAGTTTAAAATATGGAACTTTCTTTAAGGGCGGAAGTTGAAATCATTATCTATACTTGTTTAAGGGTTAAAACAAATAAAAAGAATTAAGGACTTAGTAGTGAGAATATTTTTAATTGTTATGGGTGGTTGGATAATTATATGTGGTGACAATTGCCCACGTAATTTATATATTTTGAATATTATATCATTCTTAAATTGTAAGAATTAAGAATTCATGTAGAATTTTCCTAGTGACACGTTTCTAAATGGTGACAAATAACAAATTAAGAGGATTATTGTTAGGAATTATCTTTAAAGATTGTTTGTACTTTTGCCCAGTGGCTTTGGTGCTTCATTGTTCATATATTGATTGTGGTTTGGCAGCAAGACAAAGCCATGCCAAGCAGTGGTGGCGCTAGTTGCCAGGAAATTTTTATGAATTAATATTATAGTGCGACAAAAATTTGTGGTACAGCGAGATAAAAATATTTGGTGTATTATTATATTATATAAATATCATTAGAATTATATTATTTGAAGGATTTAAGATTTAATCCTAAACTTGAAATTTTGAAAATTAATAACAAAATTGGTTGGTCTTTGGATCTAGGCTAGACATATAGTAATATGGATATTGTGAGTTTTGAAATCTTATGGTAATAATTTATTTGGCTAGATCGTGGTGCTACGGATTCTACTCAAAAAGGAAAGGCCAAAGTGTTAGATTGACCGTTATTTGACTAAGGCAAGTGGACTTTCTAAACTTTGTAATTCTCGTAGAATTCCCAAATTTTCCTTTCTTCTATATGAAATAGTGATTATTTATTATTGATATTAAAGTAATACTTATTTTTTGTTATGATCTCATGGAATGCTATTTAGATTGGATATTCGTTATATCATTTGACTTGTTTATGTCTTTACATGATTAGTTTTGATATTGATTTAATGACACTTATGAATTAGCATAAATTGTAGAGTCCTCCCTATGACTTGAAAGTAGGATAATGATCTACTGTGTATTATATCTTGCTAGGCTGGCTGATTTTCTATGCAGATTGTAGTTGCGGAGGTAGGATGAAAAGAAAGGAGTTTGTGTATTCTATTGGACTTACTTTGTTTAGTTCGTTGACTTGCTAGGTACCGCGTGGTATTTAGTACTCACCCCTTGCTTCTACACTTGTGTAGGTTGTGAGCCCAGACAGTGAATAGTATTTTCCTTGATCCTCCGAGGTTTCTCAGGAGACATAGAGAGGTAACTGTTGACATCTGGCTGACTCTCTTGTTTCTATTCCTTTTGTATTTGTTCTATTCGAGAAGGACAATTTGGACTTGTATTTCTTTGATTTTCTGTACTATTAGTGGCTTGTACGCGTGACAACCGATCCTTGGGTGGTATTTAAGTTTATGAAAATTCTCAACTTAAGGTATCTACTCGGGTTAATTACTTTCGCGCGATATGTTTATTACCCCTTGAGTTAAGGCTGACTTGTTCTGGTGGGATTGAGCAAGTGTCATCACGCAAATTTTTTGATCGTGACAAGTATACAGTAAAATCGTGTACTCATTGACTCAGATCATTAATTTCCCTTTGAATTTGATACATCTTAGCTCCATTTGTTTGATCATAGCGGTCCTTTAGTTCCTTCCATAGCTCTAATGAATCACAAACATACTCTACACTATCTGCAATTTCCTTTCCAAGAGAATTGGGGATCCAAGAGGTGGCCATATTGTCATATCTTTCCCACTGCCTGTACTTAGGCGAATTAGGGGCTGGTCTCTTGCATTCTCCATTGATGAATCCCGACTTACTTTTCACAATGATGAACAAGAGATTGAATTTTTTACTTCGGGAAGTAATCCAATATGCACCTAAAGGTAATGTCTTCAAAAACTCACACTTTGCAATTTGCACCCAATCAAAGTATCGAAACGGACCTTACTACACCTCTCCTTCATGATTTATATCTAATCCTATCAAATATCACAGGAACAAGAAGAAGGCCTGGACTGGTGCTTCATTGTTCATATATTGATTGTGGTTTGGCAGCAAGACAAAGCCATGCCAAGCAGTGGTGGCGCTAGTTGCCAGGAAATTTTTATGAATTAATATTATAGTGCGACAAAAATTTGTGGTACAGCGAGATAAAAATATTTGGGAATATAGAGAGGGTCACTTACATCGATGGTGTAGCTCCCTGCAGAACTGACGCTATGATCTGTGACTTCCACCATATGTGATCAAGTTTGATGAATTTTGATTCACTTCCAAGACAAAGAAACCAATACGAGTACAACTTTGATTGCAAATTCAATGCGAGAAACAGAGAAGGAGTTGAGAACAAAAGGATCTAATAGAGAAGATGATGAGGAAACCTCATTCTGATACCATGTGAAAATCAGTGGTTAGAATTGTGAAAGCTCACCTGAGATGGTGAAGACTACTAAAACTCCATTGAAGGAAGATTGAGATGTCGAGAGAAATCTCCTCTCTGATATTCTTTATTAGATGATTGATTGAATTAAGAAAAAGGAAAGGAATACAATAGCATGCTAGATATTGTAGGACTAGCATGAAATGAAAGCAACTACCTTGCTAACCAACTAATCTAACTAACTTCAATTGTTGATCCTCATGAGCTTAGCAGAATTACTGCTAACTAACAGGCAGACTGCTAACTAACTAACTCCAGCTGACTTGATAGAATGATAAATATTTTACTAAAAGAGTTAAGATCGTTTAGGGTGTACGATCATCTTGAGATGTAAAAATCTATCCTTGATTAGTTCGATGTTCATTTGCTGAATGGCAATTGCTTTGCTCCACTCTCTACCGCATCTCTCCATATCCTATACCTCACTCCTAGCTTATCATCTGACACTGGCAGGTTCCAAATGTTAGCACCATTGAGCATCCGGTCTTGCTGACCAATCACAAGCCGTAGGTCTTCATTAAAACCTGAACATATGTTTTCCAATACTTCCTTTATCAGTTTTAGGTGGGAAATCATTGATGCAATATGCAAGAGAAGTCAATGACACCAATTTACATCATTATGAGTTTAGTCACTACCAGTGCTAAGGATAGAATCTAACCTGTTTAACAAAATGCCTCCACACATATTGCATGAAAGGGATGTGTTTTAACATGGGAGCAAAATCCAGACATCCTATATAGCAACCTTGTCTTCTGACGAGATGCAGGTAAATATACATGAAGTTGGTGAAGGTGTGTAGAGCACTCTTTGGTGCTCTGCCCCTCTAATTTGCCTGGCTTTGAGATTTCAGTGGTTGATATAACCATACAAGGTGGTTGAAATTCCATATCTATTGGATAAGGATCCCAATATCCTTGTAGACGAGATGCCGGAGTCAAAAATTTTACAAAGCTGAAAAAGAAAGGCAACATTTTAAGCGTTCACATATTAAGGCTGTTACTGACAAACTATCATCAGACAGGTACAGGAACCACCATCCTCCCCTTCTCCATCAACAAAGTAAACAAGAAAAATATAGTATCACATTGTTTTGGTTGTCAGAAGATGGGAATATTATATTCATGTTTACAGTTAATTGTGCTCCACAATATCTTTTTTTCTACACACGGTACACAAGCACGAACCAATATAATAGATTCATAAACAAGATAACAAACAACAACAAATCTCACAAATGGGGTAGAATGTATGCACACCTTATCACTACCTCACAGGGATCTGTTGTCTCAAAAACCCATAAGCAGAATAAACTAGATATGAAAAAAGGAAAGGAAAAGAAAGGAAACAAAAAGAGCAACTAATAACGAAAAACACATGACAATATGTAAATATGATAAAATTAATACATATACGATAGATAATGACAACACATGATATACACATGAAAGTATGCAAATACGATAAAATTAATATATCAAGATAGAAAATGACAACACAAGATATAAAAGGCAACGTAAATACGCTAAAAGTAACGGAAACTAATTTTCTAATGAAACCATATGAAGTCAAATTATAAACTGTAGCCCACTAATCCAACTCAGCATCCTCGAAAAGAATTTTTTCACATTCACTCAAATTCAATAAAATCTATTTAAAAAGAACTCAAGAAATTCTGATTAATTTAATAAGTGAAAAAATTTATGGCAGTTAACCAAGAACATTACCTAACATAATGGAACTCATAAATGAAACATGCGTGCATAGCCATATTGTTTTGGTGATGATTATACTCAAAACATAAAGAACTTGTACCAAACATGATGAACAAGAGATTGAATTTTTTACTTCGGGAAGTAATCCAATATGCACCTAAAGGTAATGTCTTCAAAAACTCACACTTTGCAATTTGCACCCAATCAAAGTATCGAAACACAATGTTCTTCTTCTTCAGTACACCACTTAGACCTCTATCTCAATGATAACTTTTTTCATTTTTTTCTTTTTTTGCTTCAACAACCGAACTCCGCACATAGCGAAAGCTTTAGGCATTTGAAAAGAAAGTAATACTCCCTCCGTTCAATTTTAGTTGACCCCTATTAACTTGACACATGAATTAAGAAATAATAAATGATGAAGTAATTTTACCAAATTATCCTTTGAATATAATAAATATGATGTCTTAGAAAATATAATAGGTAAATGACTATAATTAATGATAAGGGTAAATTATGAACTAAGTGTAAAATTATCTCTTGATTTCATAAAGTGGACAAATATTATTGGACATCCCAAAATAGTATAAGAGTCAAGTAAAGTTGAACAGAGGAAGTATTTTTGAAACTCATGGTAAGAGATAGAGATGTTATTTTTAGAAAATCGTCTCGAAAATCAAGCATCTTCTGTTTTGAAAATGTATTAATTTCAGCAATAATAGTTTGACTGACACAACATTTGAAAAGGAAATAAGTTTTTTGAAACTCATGGTAAGAGATAGAGATGTTATTTTTAGAAAATCGTCTCGAAAATCAAGCATCTTCTGTTTTGAAAATGTATTAATTTCAGCAATAATAGTTTGACTGACACAACATTTGAAAAGGAAATAAGTTTTTTGAAACTCATGGTAAGAGATAAAGATGCTATTTGTGGAAAATCGTCTCGAAAATCAAGTCTCATGAGTAAAAGAATAGGCATGTAAAATAAAAAGAAAAGGAAAACGATTAATGATCAAAAGCGAATGATAGTATATAAAATGATAAAAGTAACAAATATTAGACTAATAATGACAACATAAAATATAAAGATACAACTACTCCTACTAATCTACTATATCACAGGTCATACATCTACCTTCCCCTACTAGTCTATTAGCTTTCTATCTTAATATGTGACCTTCACTTTCTTTCTATCTAAGGTCATGTACTCAGTGAAATGAAATTTCGTCATATCTTGTCTGATGATCTCCTCCCAATACCTTTTCGATCCATCCCTATGCCTCCGTGTAACCCCTAAATTCAACCTCTCGCATCTCCTAACAGGTTCCTAAGGTGGTTGATTCCACTTGATTTTGCAGAAACTTCGGAGGATATTGAGCTTTTAAGGTCCAAACATATGTGTGTCTCATAAACCATTAAAAGTACCGTCTCTATCCCATTTTATGTGACACATTTCTTTTTTGGTCCGTCCCCAAAAAAATATCACCTTACTTTATTGGACACAATTTTAATTTTAAAATTTCCCTTTTAGCCATAATGAAATGATTCTCAGTTACAAAAATATCTAAAGATGATCTTCACAAGTTTTAATTTTTTTTTCTTAAATACTATGCCAAAATAAAAGGCGTCACATAAAATGAGACGAAGGGAGTACTGAATAAGACAAGAAACGATTACTTTCGATAGGAGGTGCAAAGAGGCATATATAGAGGATAACATAAGAAAAGATAGCTTGAAATGATTTAGTATCCTACATTGCCTTGGTCCATAGGCGTGGAACCATGGTTATTTGAAGTGTGAAAATAAGACAAGGCAGGTAAAGATTGTTTAGAGTTAAGATTGTTTAGAGTGTACGATTATCTTGAGATGTAAAAATCTATCCTTGATTAGTTCGACGTACATTTGCTAAATGGCAATTGCTTTGCTCCGCTCTCTACAGCATCTCTCCATATCCTATACCTCACTCCTAGCTTATCATATGACACTGGCAGGTTCCAAATGTTAGCACCATTAAGCATCCGGTCTTGCTGACCAATCACAAGCCGTAGATCTTCATTTAAAACCTGAAAACGTTTTCAAATCAGAACGTATGTTTTCCAACACTTCCTTTATCAGTTTTAGGTGGGAAATCATTGATGCAATATGCAAGAGAACTCGTCATTACAGGTATTGTGATTTGAGCAGGTCATATATCTTGAAGAAGTCAATGACACCGATTTACATCATTAAGAGTTTTATGTAGTCAATACCAGTGTTAAGGATAGAATCTAACCTGTTCAGCAAAATGCCTCCACAGATATTGAATGAAAGGGATGTGTTTTAATATGGGAGCAAAATCCAGTGACATCCTATATAGCAGCCTTGTCTTCTGTCGAGATGCAGGTAAACATACATGAAGTTGGTGAAGGTGTGTAGAGCACTCTTTGGTGCTCTGACCCTCCAATTTGCCTGGCTTTGAGATTCCAGTGGTTGATAGAACCATACAAGGTGGTCGAAATTCCATATCTATTGGATAAGGATCCCAATATCCTTGTAGACCAGATGCCGGAGTCAAAAATTTTACAAAGCTGAAAAAGAAAGGCCACATTTAAGTGTTCACATCTTCAGGCTGTTACTGACAGACTATCATCAGACAGGTACAGGAACCACCGTCATCCCCTTCTCCATCAACAAAGTAAACAAGAAAAAAATATAGTATCGCATTGTTTTGGTTGTCAGAAAATGGAAAGATTTCATTCATGTTTATAGCTAATTGTGCTCCAAAATATCTTTATTCTACGGAAGGTACACAAGCACGAATCATGGTGAGAGATTCATAAACAAGATAATAAAAACTTAATTTTCTAATGAAACCATATGAAGTCAAATTATAAAATGTTGCCAACCAATCCAACTCAGCATCCTCGAAAAGAATTTTCACATTCACTCAAATCTAATAAAAATCTATTTAAAAAGAACTCAAGAAGTTCTGATTAATTTAATAGGTGAAAAAATTTATGGCAGTTAACCAAGAAGAACATTACCTAACATAATGGAACTCATAAATGAAATATGCGTGCATGTTCACATTATTTCGGTGATGATATACTCAAAACATAAATACCTTGTACCAAACATGATGAACTAGAGATTGAATTTTTTTACTTCGGGAAGTAATTTAATATGCACCCAAGGGTGTGACCTAGTGGACAATGAAGTGGTTGAGAACCATCACTCCATGAGATTTCATAAGTCGATGTGCGCGAAAGTTGGCCCGGACACCATGGTCATAAAAAAAAAGAAGTAAATCCAGTATGTCGTTAAGAAAATATGCAGAAAATTATGCCTTCAGCTCCTTAATTTCTAAGGTGAAGATTTCAACAACGGTTAGGCATTTTGTCTGATTTAAAATTGAACAACAGTAAACCATTGTTATTCTAACTTCTAGACTATTTGGCATCATTATAATAACAACAAACCTTGGGACACTCCATCCTTTAGCAAATGTAGATGTATGGTTGAAAGGAGCATGTGAAATATCCAACAGATTGTCTAAAAGCAATCCATGTTCCACTGGGAGTTCCGTTACTATCTGTCAGTCTCAAGAACAAGAACAATGAGGTATAAAGAGTTAACTGACTGTTGTTAGATGGTCTTCCTATTAACAATTAGAATGTTTAGGTGATGCAAACCTCTGCATGGATTTGAAATCCAGAGGGTGGAAGTAGAGAAGGAAGAGTGGCCGCAGGAGGATCATTTCCAGGCCAAATCCATATCATTCCCTCTTGCTCAAAGCATGGCAAGGATTTGATTTTGACATTCATAAATTTTGTTGATGGCATTTTCTCACATTTTCCGTCTGTTGAATATTCCCACCCTAACAATCATCAAACAACCATAAAAGTAAATGTCAGCCAGTTAATGGACTCTTCATGCATCAAACACCAAATTGGTTAAGTGTTCTTATTTCCTAGATAGGAAATTTGCACTGAAGAACGCTTAGATTCTTCTTTTTCTCACCGTGATAAGGACATTGAATGCGACCCTCTTTCACTGAACCCAAATGAAGAGGGCAGGCTCTATGTGCACATGTGTTCCGGACACATCCAGGTTTTCCATCTTTCCCACGAAAAATCACCCATGGTTCCTCAAAGCAATCAATTGGTATCTGATACATCATAAACAAATAACCATCAAGAAATGAGACAGTAGAATACTGCAAAAGGCATAAAATCTTAGAAGAGGAACTCCTGTCTAAGTTTTCCTTGTTATATTCTCTCCTCTCCCAGAAAATTAGAAAGGAAATGGTACAGCATGCTATTCACTGGCATCACAGTATCGCATTAGTTCATTTTAGTAATTTAATATGTCCTTTTCTTTTTCCCAGGGGATCTTATTAGTTTGTAGAGAACATAGAAATTGATAACATGTTGTTTACACACTCTACAGTAATGAAAATGAGATCACTAGATAAATGAGGTAATTGACTTACCATGGTGTCATCCTTAATATCAGCGGAGAAAGCAACAGGATACCAGAAGTTCTTCAAATGGGGGCTGTATTCTTGAACAGGACCTGACACATTGAGTGTTCTCCTAGGTTGCTTGCTTTTAACAGTATCTCTAGATACTGTCGATGTACTGGGGGATGAAGACGGGGAATCTGATTCTTCTGTACTCCTCTCTGGTAGAAGCCTATCATTAACCAATGCTTCCATGTAAGCTAGCTTATCTAAAGCAGCAGAAACCCGCACCTCAGATATATGTACCTGTTGCTATCACTACTTTAGATACAAATCTTGGCTTATATGGCAGTACACAAAATCCTCCAAACTTGCTTTTTCTGTTGTTTTTCTTCCTTTTCTTTTTTGACAAGTTAGATTCATGAATCAGTTTATCTATGCAATTAACTATTTATTCATTATAAATGTTGCTGCTCTATTTCAACAAGATTAAGAGATAGAAGGATAATAAACCTGAATAACCAATAATAACAGATAAATATCTGATGTTTTACATATCTAGCCGAAAATATAGAAAGGAATAACTGGTATCCAACAACATAAGCTTGTTCAACAGGGTCAAAGTATTGTATACCTCTTTATGAGCCTGAGATAGTGCTTCTTGTAACTCCGCAAGTTCCTTCTTCATGGTTCCAATAGATTTATACTCCCTTGCTAGAGGATTCAATACTTCCACAACCTACTCACACATTATCCACCAGTCACACGACTTAGTACAGGGATGAAAAGGAAGACGACTACGATGAGAAAAATTAGAAACAATTCCAAAGGAGGAACCAGTCACTAATTAATAGAAATGAAGCAGGAGGTATAGAGATATACTGAATCTTTAAACTTGGGTCAATTCAAAACTTCATAAAATAGGGGCAAAAAATCATGATGTACAAGAATCAACCTTTTCATGCAAGAGCATAATAGTAAGTACATCTCGACGAGCTCGCCAATCACAATATTGTATATCAAATCTAGCAACTTCTAAAGCTTGATTTGCATCCAGGAACTTCCCTTTAGACTGAGGAAATTTAGACCTTGGATCTTCCACATCAAAGATTGTCAACCAGGAGCTTTTCTTGTTTGTCACCTCTCCTGATGCCTCCTCAGACACTGCAAACACTCCAAATCCACCTTTGAAACACTGACAATGAACAAATTGCAGAATTATCGTCCACTCAAAAAATCATCTGACAGACAAATACAAGTGTTGTACATTTCTCCATATTGTAACCAATTACTACATGAACTACTACTTATTCTACCTGATACGCTTGAGCATAAAAACATGCCACAAATAAGTGTTATCAACCTGTACTATATATACGAAGTTATTTGTATCAATAACTTTGTGTAACTTGATTAGTGAGAAAACGTTTATAGAATATTTTCTAAACCAGGGTAAGCCCGGTGCACTAAAGTTCTCGCTATGAGCAGGGTCGGGGAAGGGCCCAATCACCAGTGTATATTGTATGTAACCTTACCTTGCATTTCTGCAAGGCTTGAACCTGTAACTTCCTGTTATGGGGAAGATTAGTAACAACTTCCTTTACACAGAATATTTTCTAAACTAGGGTAAGCTGATGCACTAAAGTTCTCGCCATCCGCAGTGTTCGAGAAGGATCCGAC
>DF368656.1:11642-24234 GCA_000787875.1 Solanum virginianum
CGGATATCATTTTAGATTTAAATTCTTTAACTTCTATTAGTCTCTGGATATGAGGGGTCTGTGTTACTATTTTTGTAGCCGATGTAGAGGCAGTGTTATTATTAGTCTGACTTATTGTTTTGACTAATTTAATTAGTTCATCTAATTTAGATTCTAAGGAACTGATATGTTCTCCTACGACCTTAAGATATAAACTTATATAATTATTTTGAGAATATAAATTATTTATTTCAGCTTTGGTAATTGCCGCAACATCATTATTAACGAATTTTTGAAAAGCTGAAAATGTAGGACTTGTATTATTTGGTAAAATAAAAGGGTTTTGCGGTGGATATACTGACTGTATCAAATTACCTTGGGAATCCTTAAAGGTTCTTTGTTCTAGAATTTGAATGTATAAGGGTAATTGTTTAGTTATAAACCAAGGAACAAAGAATAAAAAGTCATTACATTTTTTACAATCATCATAAAACTCTCGTGATAATATATCTAAATCTTTATCACTATAAGCAATACTAATAATAATAGTAATAATAGTAATAATAATAATAATAATAATAATAATAATATAGGAAAGTGTCATGACCCAAGCCTAGGGTCTAGACGTGACACCATGCATGGGAAACCTGAAGGAACCCCAAGCAAGCCTCTTAACATATCATTACATATCCTTGGTCGCAAAAGCAATAGAGTAACAATAAAAGAGTAGAAATAAGGGAACATGGGGCTAAGGGGCATCCTTCATATCATAAAATATCATAGAGTCAAAGAGAGTCAAGGCTCATAACATCATTACATAGCTTGTCCAACAACACCTCTAAACATGGAATTTAGCGGGTGTCAAGTCAAGCAACTGGGCTCACCCTCATAGTCAAGCATACAATAAAAGGAAAGTTAGTATTTATACATAGCATAAGATCAAAGACATTGTCCCCGAAGTTGAGGACTCACCATTTGCTTTGTAGAGAAATTATACTAGCGACGTGGTGGAGGAAGATGATCAATTGGGGCTTCGGTTCCTACATAGTAACATTATGTAGGTATAGAGTATGAGTTAGTACGTTTGAATATACCAAGTATGTTGGATGCAATGCAACAAGAGATAGGCAAACATAATTGAAATACATATATATGCAATAATTGAGCATATCAATATGGCATGCATAAATGATGCTTGTAGTAAAATATGCTTATATAGAATATATTATATGTACAGGAAGAGACCATAAATAGTAACCAAGGCCTACTACCTCCTTGGTGAGGTGATTGAGGTACAAACCCCTCAACATGGTTGCACGGGCCTACTACCTCCCAAGCAAGGCAATGGAGGTACAAACCCCCTAACATGGTTGCACGGGCCTACTACGTCCCGAGCGAGGCAATAGCGGTACGAAGCCCCCAATATGATTGCATGGGCCTACTACCTCCCGAGTAAGGAAATTGAGGTACAACCCCCCCAATATGGTTGCATGGGTCTACTACCTTCCGAGCGAGGAAATTGAGGTACATACCTCCTTACATGGTAGTTTGGGCCTACTAGCCCCCCAATGAGGCTATTATCAACATCCAACACTATAGATACTTTTCATGAAATCAACACATTTGTACCATCCTTTCATCATCATAAAGTCATACAAGTCATAGGTCATGCAATAAAACATCAATGACTCAAGAACCCTAAATTGGATATTTTATCAAACACTTGGTGGGTGTGTAATGCTAGTATAAAACCATGCAATTAAATAGTGAAATTATGCAAGAAATCTTGAAGTAAATCATCCCATCAATACTTGGTAACACCATCATACAATATACATCAAAACCCTTCATCAAATCTTAAGATAAATCAAAGATTCATAGCTCAAAACATGCTAAAACAGTCACAATTTTACAAAACTCCAACATAATTCATAGTCAAATTCATAATAGAAGACCCATAAGTAAAATCAACTTAGAAACATGAAATTTATGCAAAAAAAAGAATCTTGGGCACCATGGGTGAAAGTTCCCAATGGTTGAAACCCACATACCTTGACTTTGGGAATTCTTGATGAAGATTGAAAATGGAGACTTAAGGTTTGAGTGAAATCCTTAAGATCCGGATGAGTTTTGGGACTTGAAATTTGAGGTGAAATATTTGTCTAAGTGTTTGGGCGAGCATTGGGGAATGTCTTGTATGATATGAAGGTGAAATATGGCTAAGTATAAGTATTTTCATGCATAAGAAGACTTAGGTCTAAGATCCAAAAGCCTTGAACCGAGGTAAAAATCACTGGCCACAAAATACACATGTCCTGGTCTGCGACGCAGACCTATCGCGGAGGATATTTTTACACTGGTCCGTGACGGCTGCATATCACGGTACCAACGTGGATTGCCACTATTTTGCGCAAACTTGGAAAAATTAAATTTTGTTACGGTTGCTCTAAAATCAGGGTTAGACCCATTTTCCACTCAATTTTACCCTCTGATCAAGAATATGAAGTTGGATTTTCAATATCACACACGAATTTTGAGATATATGGAAATTATAATTTCAGTCACTTTCAAGACACATTTTTAGGCATTTTTTAAGGTCATTTCAGTTGATGTAAGAGATATGAAATTTAGATTCATTAACATTATAAGTATAATAATTTTTATATAAGTTTGTTGCAAAGTCTAATGTTAGTTTTGCTTTGATTGTTATAGAAGGGTGCCTTCATTCATAAGTGATGGAAGTCTCTTTTTATTGTCCTTGGAGAAAGCCTCTAAAACCAAAATAATGAAATTAGTGATGAAAGACAAACTTTTGGTTCTTTCCTTAAATCAAAAGATAAAATTTGCAGGGGTAAATCATATTGTTAAATTGCAGGCAGTGTATAAATTCTCTAGATCAGAATTATATTTGGATTTGGTGTATTATGCTTTCCGAGTAACAAGTATTCCTTCATGTTCTAACTTATTCGTCATTCATGGCTTACAGATTATTATTGTCATACGGGGATCTGCTAATTTATCAAGTCGCTTCTGTCTACATATTTGTACCTCTCTCCTCTGAATTAGTACTGGAGAGATAGTATGTAATTAAAATGAAAGGAAAATAGCATGAAAAATTAGAAAGTGTAATACATGTATGTATATTTCATGTGATCATCGGTCCCTTGAAGCAAGCAAGAAAGGCCAAAAGTCAATTCTATTATCCCGTGTGTAGCACAGGCACCATTTCTAGTGTGTGTGTGTGTGTGTGTGTATATATATATATATATATAGAGAGAGAGAGAGAGGGAGAGAGAGAGAGAGAGAGAGGACGGATTACAATACAATCCATTTAACTCAATCTTTTTTTGATATCTGATATTTGTTACCCCAATTACATGTGTGTATTGTGTTAATTATATAGTATATGAGTTTGATAATATAACATAATTACTTGTAACAAATTAACAATGACAAGAAGAATTATGGTAAAAAAAAAGTGATAACATGAAAGTTGTGATTCAATAAACTAAAAATAATCTACCAAGAGGCTAACATCAAGATAGTTTTACCACTAAATCATAAAATAAGATCCTATTTATAGAAGTGTTTTTCTCTAATTTAAACTGGAAAAATTTGAGGGATTACAAAATTACATGTTTTATTGCGTCAAACCGTCGATATACTATTTCACATTTTTGCAGTGTTAATTCAGAAATATTTACACGTCTTATAGTTATGTTGATGAAAGAAATTCTTAGAACTGTTATAATGTATTTTTCTTTTATCATATATTTTAGAATTTTTTTAATTTTTAAAGTATTGCATTGTTCTCTATCATATATTTTAGAATTCCTTAATTATTAATTCTCCTGATACCTCTTCTCATTTATTTTTCTCTTACCATATATTTTAAAACTTCTTAATTATTAATTTTCCTAATATGTCTAATGATAGTTTTTCATTACCATATATTTTAAGACTCTTTAATTTTTAAATAATATAATGATAATGAATAATTTGAGAAAAATAGTGTGTGACAATTTTATGTATAGTAGACTCTTTCGAATGATAAAAAGTTAAATCAATATTTGTAAGGACTTTCTTGCTTTTACAATAATATAGAGAAATTATGTTTATTTAAAAACTAAACTATTTCTATTTAATAAATATCTCTTGAAAATGGAATAGTAATAAGAAAATTGAGTATAAGAGTATAGTTGGAAAAACATATTGTTTTTATCTTGAAGTCTTAAGATGACACTCATTTTGGAATAATTTATTTTTGCTTAAGGAAGACTTATTTGAGATGGAAGGACTAATAATTTTATGGGTGAAACTTATTTGGTTTAAAAATCAATCCACCTTCCCCCCCCCCCTCTCAACTTTGAAAAATAGTCATTCTTAGTCCCTTTATATTATACAAAGCCTATTTTATCCTTGCCATTTTTAATTCCCCATTTATATAACATCTTCTTATATTATATATAATATATTATTTTTTTAATCTATGTAATTGTAAATTTTATTTAGATTCATTAACATTATAAGTATAATAATTTTTATATAAGTTTGTTGCAAAGTCTAATGTTAGTTTTGCTTTGATTGTTATTTTAAAGGCTTAAGTCGTCGATGGACACCTAAACTTGTTCGCATTTTTCACTTAGATACCTCAACTAAGATTAGGTCCTATTGAATACTTAAACTATTCAAAATATGTACCTATTAAGCACAAAATGCTTATTTAGCAAAAAAATATAAGTGTGTGTAATTCACTTGCGCTGACGTGGCAAGGTGACAAATTAAAGGATGACATTTGGCATATGAATAAGAAAAATATTAAAATAATAAATTATAAAAAGACAAAAAAGAAAATTTATTTTTTTATTTTTAAAAATATATTTGTATATTTTATATATAAAAACATTTCTCTTCTTTTCTATATGTAAAAAAAATCTCTTCTTCTTTACGCACTATAATTATATGGAAAAAAATCATGTATATGTATATTTTTATTATATTAAAAATATATTTGTATATGTCACATACAAAAAATATTTCATAATTATATGTATATAGGCTAGGGGGCTGGGTGTGGGGGGGATGGTGGTGAAATGCCCCAAATGTTGCTCGAGAATGTGCCTCAAAAAGGTCGATAATCGTAATTTTTATATATCTCAAAATCCGTGCGTGATATTGAAAATTCAACTTCATATTCCTGATCAGGGGGCAAAATTAAGTCGAAAATGGATATAACCCCAATTTTAGAGCAACCTTAGTAAAATTGGATTTTTTCCAAGTTTATGTAAAACAGTAAGGGTGCCAGTCTTTTTATTTCGGTCCAAGGCCTTGGGGTCTTGGGCCTAAGCCTTCTTCTGTGTAAAAACACCTATAGTTAGTCATTTTTCAACTTCATATCATTTAAGACATTCCCCAACACCCTCTCTAACACTTAGCCAAATATTTCACCCAAATTCAAGTGTCCCAAACTCATTCCGGATCTCAAGAAATTTCAAGCTTCAAGTTCTCATTCAAATCTTCATCAAGGAAATCTCCAAAGTTGAGATATGTCGGTTTCAACCATTGGGTCCATTCACCCATGGACTTCAAGTTCTCATTCAAATCATCATTAAGGAAATCTCCAAATTTGAGGTATGTGGGTTTCAGCCATTGGGTCCTTTCGCCCATGGTGCCCAACCTTCCTTATTATGTAAATTACATGTTTTCAAGTTGATTTATCTATGGGTACTTCTTAATATGAATTTGATTAGGAACTATGTTGGGGTTTCATAAAATATTAACTATTTAAGGATGTTTTGAGCTATAAATCAATGATCTATTATGAGATTTGATGAGGGATTTCAATGTATCTTGCATGAGGGTGTTACCAAGTGATGGTGGGATGATTTACATTAAGTTTTCTTACATGATTTCACTCTTGAATTGCATGATTTTGAACTAGCATTACACACTCACCAAGTGTTTAATAAAATGTCCGGTTAAGGGTTCTTGAGTTATTGATGATCTATTGCATGTCCTATGAGTCAAGTTACTATATGATGATGAAAGGATTATCTGTATGTACTGAATTCATGAAAAGTATCTATAGTGTTGCAAGTTGACCACACCTAGTTGAGGGGGTGATATGCCTCAACCACTTTGATGGGGGTAGTATGCCTATCTACCATGTTGAGGGGTATGTACCTTGCCCACTTTGATGGAGGGTAGTATGCCCATCTACCATGTTGAGGGGTATATACCTTGATCACTTTGATGTGAGGTGGTATGCGCATCTACCAATTGAGGGGTAGATTCCTCAATCACTTTAATGGGGGGAGGTATGCTCATCTACCAATTGAGGGGTAGATTCCTCAGTCATTTCCCAAGGGGGTGATATGCATTAAATTCCAAGTACTAGTTTTCTTGGTCTATGATGATGCTCTCTCCCTACACATGTAATATCTTTTATACAAGCATGTTTTACTTCAAGCATTCATCATGCTGCCATATTGTTATTATACTATTGATTGCCTATGTTTATGCATTTTGACTATATTGTCTATCTGTTGTTGGATTGCATCTTACATATTTAGTACATTCAAATGAACTAACGCATACTCTATGCCTATATGATATTATCATATAAGAATTGGAGCTCCTCACGATCATCCTCCTCGTGGCTAATTGTGGTATCTTAAAGATAAGCTTTGGTGAGTCCTCAAGATCGGGGACACTAGTTATTCTACTCTTGCTTATGTTATTTTTTGATGTCGAACTCTTGATACTATGAGGGTGGGCCTGGAAAGTGTCTTGGCCCCCGTTCATTTCTATGTTTAGAGGTCTTGTTTGCTAAGTTCTTGACTCTTGCTTGTTTATGGTTATCTATAACTTCCCTTAGTACCTTTATCCTTATTTTACTCTTTTGTTGTTGTTTAATTGCTTCCTTGACCAAGGATGTGTAAATGATATGTTAAGAGGCTTATTTAGGGTCCCCTTCAGATTCCCATTTGTCGTGTCACATCTAGGCCTAGTCTTGGGTCATGACAAATTTGGTATTAGAGCACTAGGGTGTTAATGGTCCTCAGCATCCAACACACAACGTTGATTAGAGTCTTGTTCATGGTTGTAAAGTGCACCACAACTATGAGCAAGAGGCTATGAGGTGTTTCAGGAAATATTTCCCTTCTTTTTGATCTATGTCGTGCTATATAAGCTAAGGTAAGGTTTTTCACCGAACGAGGATAGATACCAAAGATCAACACAATAACTTGGGCACACAAGAAGTCCCACTAACAACCAAAAAAGAATAGAGAAGAAATAGTTGCACACCGGGCCAAACAATGCATGCACAACAAAGCCAAGAAAACTTTAACTTATCGATAATAGCATCGGGCACTTCATCCCCCCTTGATCCACTTGATCAACATGACCACCTCGATCCAAAGGTTGACCACCTTTACACTTCCCTCGAACATATGGACAATCCACTAGCTTGTGACTCATTTTATTATATCCATAATCACCTCTTTTACTCTTATTGCATTTACAAGGGCAATCCTTAACCTTATGACCCATCTCCCCACAATGCATCCACAAGCATCAGTACCTCTCAAACATGGGTTATCATGGTCTCTACCATATTTTGGGCATCTAGCATAAGGTACCACACCACCACCACCTCTACACTTGAGACTTTGGAACTTACCGACATTATAGGCCCACTTAGCCTCATTACCACTCCTCTCACCACTAGAAGTCTCGGGAGCACCCACATGTTGATCGAGGTGAGTTGCCAATTTTGCCACTATTTTGCCTACTTCCGATAGAGCATTGCAAATCTCCATGTTTATCATAGCACTGTCCTGAGTAACTTGAGAGATATCCTAAAATGTAGTGGTTAGAGGTTAGTAATAAGCCCCATAATCATAATTTTTATATATATCAAAATCCGTGCAAGATTTCAAAAATCCGACTTCATATTCTTGATGGGGGAGGGGGCAAAATTAAGTGAAAAATGGGTGTAACCTAGATTTTAGAAGATCTGTAGCGAAAAATAATTTTCGCTAATTTTTCTCATCCATTGTCTGTCCGTTCCTAGGGCGCGACGCATTTGGGGCGCGGACTAGTATAAATATTGCTCCGGTATTTGGTCCATGTCACGCCAGGGGCACGGGCCGGTGTATTATTTTCCTTGGCCTTTTTATTTCACCCAAGGGCATTGGGGTCATAGCCCCATGCACATTTAAACGTGAAATCACCCATATTTAGCCATTTTCAACTCTATAACTCACAAAACCCTCTCTAAAACCTCTCTAACCCAACCTTCCCTTTTCATGAAAATTGCATGTTTCCAAGCTGTATTACCTATGGATATCTCTTATTATGGATTATGAATATAAAATATATTCGCGTTTTATGAAGTATTGATTGACTATGCATGACTATCTATTTCAAGTTTATTCCATGAATTGATTATGTCTATTGAGACTATGCATGTTTTGAGCTATGAGCATGAATGTCTATTTCAAGCTTATTCCATGAATTTCTTTTGTCTATTGAGACTATGCATTTTTTGAGCTAGAAAACTGTGAAGTATTATGAGCTTTTGGTGATGGATTTCAAGGTACCCTACATGAGGGTTTTACTACATGTTGGTGGGTTAATTTGCATTGAGTTTACTCATATTATTTTACTCTTGAATTGCATGGTTTTGAACAAGTATCATGAACCCATCATGCGTTTGAAAGAATGATATGAGAAGAATTCTCAAGTTATTGATGATCTATTATATGATTTACAAGTCAAGTAACTTCATGATGATTAAGGATATTCAAGCATGTATTAATTTCATGAAAAGTATCTATGTTGTTGCAAGTATCAAGTTGAGCCCTATTTCAAGATTTTTACCTCTTGTGAGCCATTTATGTTAAAGCAAGAGATCATATATGATTATTATCTACTCTCATGTTCAAGTTAGGCTCACTAATAGAGGTCAACCATGTTTATGAGCTACTCATGTCATGTTATCATGTTTCTTACAAGTTATGACTATTTCAAGTATTCTGTGGGATTAGACTTAACACCGATTGAGGCTTAAGATAGGGGTTCGACTCAAGGGGTCCTTATAGAAAGTCTTTAGTCTCTAAGGTCTGTGCCATATAGGATTATATGATATCCCTTTATGGTTTCTAGTGGATCTATCTAGTTACACCACACCTTGTGGGGGGGTGGGGTGATATGACTCAGATTATTCATATTATCATGTATAGTTTACCTTGGCAAGTAAACCACACCTTGTCGAGGGGGTGACATGCCTCGATCACCTTGTCGAGGGAGTGACATACCTCGATCACCTTACCAAGGGGGTGACATGCCTTGAATTTCAAGTAGTAGCTCGCTTGGTCTATGTCGATTAAGATCTCTTCCCACACATATATTATGTACTATGCAAGTTGAATATTTTACAAGCATATTTTATTACAAGCATTGATCATACATGCCATGTTGAGATGATATATCTATTGCTTATGATTATGTATTTTGAATATATTGGCTTATCTCGTTGTTGCATTGCATCCCGCATACTTAGTACATTCAAAAATGTACTAACACATATTATATGCCTACATGGTATCACCATGTAGGAATCGAAGCTCCTTTTGATCATCCTCCTCCACGTGGCTAGTTCGATTGTAGGAGAAGGCTTTGGTGAGTCCTCAATTCCGAGGACAATATCTACTTACCTTATGTTATGTTGAGACTCCTTCTTATGTTGAATGCTTATTATTATGAGGGTGAGCCCGGGAAGTGTCTTAGCCTCGCTCCATTCTAAGTTAGAGGTGTTGTTGGATACTATGATGTATTAATGCTGTCACGACCCAAGCCTAGGGCCTAGACGTGACCGACGAATGGGGAACCCAAAGAGACCCCCAAACAAGCCTCATAGCATATTATTACACATCCTTGGTCACAGAATCAATGTAAAACAACGTAAGAAACATAAGCAAGAGGAATTGGGACTAAGGGAGAGAGAGAGAGATTTATACTTAAATAGCTGAATATCATAAGTGAGAAGCATAATACATAACATGTCCAACACCTCTACTACATAGATAAGAGTGCAGGCTAAGATAAGCAACCGAGCTCACCTTCATAGCTAATGCATACTAAAAGAAAGATAGTCCTAGAACATAGTATAAGAGAATAGTCATTGTCCCTGGAATGGAGGACCCACCAAAGGCTAACTTGAACAATCTGTCTAGCCACAAAAAAAATCAATAGGAGCTCTGATTCCTACATGGTAACATCATGTAGGCATAGAGTATGCATTAGTACTTTTGAATGTACTAAGTATATGGGATGCAATTTGACAAGAGATAGACATCATAGGCAAAATGCATAAACATAGACAATGGATAACATACTATCAATATGACATGTATGCATGATACTTGAAGTAAAATATGTTAGTAAATCATATGCTTATATATAATTAGATCATGTATAAGAATAGACCATCATCATAGACCAAGTGAACTACTTCTCAACTCCAAGGCACACCATTTCTTGAACGGTGATTGAGGCTTGATATCCCCTCAACAAGGCATCCGAGGCTTGGCACCCCCTCGTCAAGGTGGTTGAGACTTGACACCTTCTCAACAAGGTGATTGAGGCTTGGTACCCCCTCAACAAGGCAACCGAGGCTTGACACCCCCTCATCAAGGTAATTGAGACTTGGTACCCTCTCAACAAGGTGATTGAGTCTTGGTACCCCCTCAACAAGGCAACCGAGGCTTGACACCCCCTCATCAAGGTAATTGAGACTTGGTACCCTCTCAACAAGGTGATTGAGTCTTGGTACCCCCTCAACAAGGCAACCGAGGCTTGACACCCCCTCATCAAGGTAATTGAGACTTGGTACCCTCTCAACAAGGTGATTGAGTCTTGGTACCCCCTCAACAAGGCAATCAACTTGCAACATCGTAAATACTTTTTATGAATTCAATATATATACAACATACTTTCATCATCGTAAAGTCATCATATACTTATATTTCCTCTCATAATTTTACATCATATACACCCCATTGTTTCATCATCATTCCATGATCATTTCATCATAATATAATCATCCTAACACTATTCAACTCATATGACATGCATTGGACCTTCAATTCCTCAAGAAATCCTAGCAGGACATTTTATCAAACACTTGGCGGGTGTGTAATAGGGGTAAAAGACCATGCAATTTAGAGATAAAATCATGCAAGAAGATCCATTGTAGAACCCTTTGGCCCAATACTTATAAGTGTTGGACTGAAAAAATTAAAACAGGCACCAAAAGCAACAGGGGCGCATCGGGAGGCGGAACGGAAACCCCAGTAGAATCTGCATTTTCTACACAAACGAGTTCTACTAAAATGGGCATAAATCCTTCATCCAAACTCGAAATGAGATGAAACCAAGTGCGATGGAAAGATAATTCAAAGGGATTTAATTTGGTAGGTCATGGGCCACTCAATTCTTTGTGTCCTAAGAGGTATGCCCCTTCAAATTTGACCCACTTAAATCGCATTTTTTGCGATTTTTGAATTTTGATATTGCTGCTCTAAAATTTGGGTTAGACTCATTTTCCACTCAATTTGACCCCCTGAACAAGAATATGAAGTCGAATTTTTGAAATAACACACTGATTTTGAGATACATGGAAATTACGATTTTGGACACTTCCGAAACATATTTTCGGGCACTGTTTGGGGTCGTTACAAATGCTATGAGCTTGACTCTTTTATGCTTTTGTGATTGCCAAAGACTTTCCTTAGTTTCGCTTCCTTTTTAATTATATCACTTGTTGATGTTATTTGCTTTCGCGACGAAGGATGTGTGAATGACATGCTAAGAGGCTTGTTTGGGGTCCCTTCGGGTTCCCCATTCACCGTGTCATGTCTAGGCCCTGGGCTTGGGTCGTGACAAAATGTCGTCCTTTAATTTATTACTTTGCCACATCAGCGCAAGTGAATTACACACACTTTACATTTTATTTGCCAAATAAGCATTTTGTGTTTAATAGGCACATGTTTTGAATAGTTTAGATGTTCAATAGGAACTAGTCTTAGTTGAGGTGTCTAAGTGAAAAATGCAGATAAATTAAGGTGTCTATCGATGGCCTAAGCCTATTTTAAAATTATATGCATTAAGTATGTACATATGTATGTATTATGTGCATGCATATGTAAGTCTTAGGCATAACAAATTGATGTGTTCTTTAATTTGTCATTAATTGACATATATAATATTTAACTTTAAGTATGTATAAGTAGACAACATAAATAGATAATCATTTAAGAAGTTGTTAGGTAAGAAATTTCTTTACTTTATAAGATGATTTTCTTTTTTGTATTACTTGCACCCAAATATAATTGTAAGGTTATAACATTATAAATCCATTAGTCATAAAAAAATTTAGTTTGTTCATCTGTTTCTTTATTGAACATCCATTACCTTATATATTTAATTAATATTTCTCACTTTGTTTTTTGGAAGAAATTTATGTATTTTTATAGAAAAAATTTATGTATTTTTATAGAAAAAAAATATATATATAATAAAAATTGATAATTTAAGGGTAGAACCG
>DF368655.1:1706-13379 GCA_000787875.1 Solanum virginianum
CGAGGTCTATTTTGGAGAAACAAGTAGCACCCTGGAGTTGGTCAAATAGGTCATCAATTCTGGGAAAAGGATAGGTTTTCTTTATGGTAACCTTGGTAATCTATGCACATTCTAAGAGATCCATCCTTTCTACGCACGAAGATAACTGGAGCACCCTAAGGTGAAATGCTTGGTCTAATGAAACCCTTATCTAGGAGGTCTTTTAGCTACGTTTTCAACTCTTTTAAATCTGAAGGATCCATGCGGTACAAAGGAATAAATATAGGTTGAGTATTTGGCAGTGTATCTATCCCAAAGTCTATCTCCCTTTAGGAGGGACTCCAAGTAGATCATCAAGAAAGACTTCTGGGAACTCATTCATGACTGAAATAGATTGGAGAGATGGTGTCTCGGCACTAAAATCTTTAACTCTAACTAGATGGTATATACACCTTTTGGAAATTAACTTTTTGGCTTTGAGATATAAACAAACTAACCCTTAGGAAAAATTGAGCTACCCTTCCACTCTTTGACTGGCTCATTAGGAAACTACAACTTGACCACTCTGGTTTTGCAGTCTATGAAGGCAAAACAAGCATGAAACCAGTCCATGCCTAGGATGACATCAAAATCTACCATGTGTAACTCAACTAGGTCAGCTAAGATATCTTTATGGTAAACTGACACTAGACAATCCCTATAGATTCTTTGGGCTAGAATAGATTCTCCAACAGGAGTGGAAACACTAAAAGGCTTAAGAAGACATTCTGGACTTATCCCAAACTTCATGGCTACATAGGGAGTCACAAATGACAATGTGGCACCTTGGTCTAATAATGAATAGACATCATAAGTAAAAACTTTGAGCATACCAGTAACCATATCTGGTGAGTTCTCCTGCTCCTGTCTATTGGCCATGACATATAGACGGTTTATGCCCCCACCTGCTCCTGATGTAGCACCCGTCTAAATCGGCTTACCCTGTGGTGCTGAAAAGACTCATTGAGATCTATTATCCCTTATGTTCTACCTCCCCATAGGACAATTCTTCAAAAAGTTCCCCACTTGACCACATTTGAAACAACTATTTATACCCACAAGGCACTCTCCTAGATGAGACCTGCCACACTTACAACAAATTGGATAATGAGTCAATCCTTGAGCTACACTCCCTTGTGACTGGCTGCCTTGAAATCTACAATTCTATGATCCTTGCTTATTCTTAACCCTAGGTGCAGGTGCACTAGTAGAGGAAGGTGCTAGTTCAGATGCCATAGGCTGAAAAGATGAGTGATTGACATTTCTAGCCCTTCTCTTACCTGTCTCCTGGACTGATATCTTGGCCCTTTTGTTTTTGAACTCCTCCCTATACTACATTTTCTCCTCCTCCACTTGCTGCACATAAGTCATTAAGCTAGCTATGTCAATATCCCCAATTAGCATAGCATTTTCTCCCTCTCTATTAGTCATCTGAGATAGCCCTGACATAAATAGATCCATCCTAGTATGCATGTTCGCTAACATAATAGGAGCATAACGGGACAATTGAGTGAATTTAAGGTCGTACTCCCGAATACTCATAGCTTCCTGCTTCAGATTCAAAATCCCCCTCCCCTTAGCCTACCTCGACTCTCTAGGAAAGTACAGTCCCAAAAAGGCCTCCTTAAAAACTGTCCAACTCAAAGCAGACACCCCTTCTTCTCTACCTCCCTTCTATAGATCAAACCAGAGTCTAGCTACTCCCTTGAGTTGGTAGGCAGCAAACTCAACCCGCTCAATATCACCTATGTGCATAACTTGAAATACTTTCTAAAGCTTGATGTGCTGCCAAAATACAATATTTTTTATGCTTAAAACTTAGGACTTTGTGTGTTCTCAATGGTACTATAGTTATTTTTATGTGTTTTTGTGTTTAGATTTGTAGAATTATAGGTTGGCCATGATTTGGGGAAAAATTGCAGATGTTTTTAGTTTTTTCTGTTGTATGAGACGCTATATGAGTTATAGAGCATTCTATAAGTTGTAAAGGTATTTTGTCAATAATTCCAGTAAGGGGATATTTGCTAAAGTTGAAGTCTATGAACATGTAGATGATTCACGGAGCAATTTATGAGTCATAGACTACCTTTCATGCTTTGAGGACCAGAGAAGTAGACTTGCAAAAAATTCATCAAATGAAACCCCCTTTATTGGTTGTTAACCACTTTATGAATTGTGAAGGGGTGTCATAGAGGAGAAGTCCAAAATTCCAGTAGCTAATTATGATACCCCAACTATGAGCCGTATAAAACACTACGAGTCATAGAGTGCTTTTGTGGAGTTTGCCTACTAATTTTTCTAATCTATTTAGCACTTGTTTTTAATTATTATAAATAGGTTTTTTAGGTTATTTTTCAAAAGTTCTGGTCAGTTCATAGTTTTTAGTAGTTTCCATTTTTGTACTAAGAAAACTCAATATTCTTAGAGAGAAAAATTATGAGAAAGTCTTTGAAACGCTTGTGCTTTAATTAAATTTTCAAGCTTATGATTTTCATTGACTTTGGATTTGCTTGATCTTAATTCAATTGTGTAAGTGTTTAATTATATCTTCTTAATTCATAATCTCTTCATCTACACATAGTGTGAGTAGCTAAATCCACAACTAGAGTTGTGGGAATCATGAAGAACTAACAAAGTAAAACTGGCTAATTCAAAGCATGAGTAGCTAAATCCACTACTAGGGTTGTGGGAACCATGAATAACTAATAAAGTAAAATCGGATAATTCACAATTCTTGGAAGGTGTATATGCATGCATTAATTAACTCTCTTCATTTTGGATGTTTTCTGATGATGGCCAACATTAGAACCTGCCCAGTGTTACTGACTGGACCAAGGTAGTAATGAATAGAAAAAAGATTAATTAACAGGATTCGATTGATGTGTTCTCGTCTAATCAACCAACTAGGCCAAGGGGAGTTTGTACTAGGACTTATAGGAAATTGTTAGTAATGCACACTATCAAGATGGCCAAGTAGCATAGTGAAATTCGCTTTTCACCTTTGTCCAAAGGGCTTGGTGAACTTAAATTACCGTCCTGCATGCTATTCATTAGATAAGAATTAGGTTATTCGGTGATACTGAGTTGGTGAATCATGGGGAACACAATACACTAGTTGCTCTCTATTAATGATTTTTCTCTCATGATAGTTTATTTTTCTGATTGATTATTGCAAAACCTCCCTTTGGGGAATTGAGTTGGTTAACTACTCGGATTGCATATTGGTGAATTTGTCTTGAGTCTACGTATTCCCTGTGGGTTCGACCCTAACCTTGGTTAGGTTCTATTTCTTGATAACGACTACTTTATCTTCTAAAAAGGAGGTGTAACTTGCAAATATCAAGATTTTGGCACCATTGCTGGGGAATATGGCTAGACTTAGTAAATTCATTAGTAATTCAAGTGTTAATCCTTAGTTCGCTTTATTTTACTTTTGTTTTTGTTTTTGTTCTTTGCAGTCTGTACGAGTAGTGTATACCCAACACTTGGAGTCAAGGCATGCCCTTAACTCCATTTGATCCTGATATCCACAGAATTACAAGAAGAATGTCCATGACCTAAGCCTAGGGCCTAGATGTGACACGGCGAATGGGGAACCCCAGGGAACCCCAAACAAGCCTCTTAACTTATCAATACACATCATTGGTCATGGAAGCATATAAAAGACATAAAGAGTAAGAATAGGGGTAAAGGGGATACGGGTAAAGCTTGGATAACATCATAATCAAGAGACAAAGAGTCAAAGCTTATATCATAGATACATAATATGTCCAACAAACACCTCTAGCAATTATATAAGAGTGGGGGCCAAGACAAAGTAACCCGGCTCACCCTCATAGTCAAAATAGAAAATAAAGAAGAGTGTCTCAGTACATAATAAGAGAAATATAGACTAAGGTCCCCGAAGTAGAGGACACACCAACTAGCTTAAGTAGTACCGAACTAGCCACATGGAGGAGAAGGATGATCAACTTGGGCTCCGATTCCTACATGGTGATATCATGTAGGCAAGAGTATGCGTTAGTGTGTTTGAATGTATTAAGTATATAGGATGCAATGCAACAAGAGATAGGCATCATAATCAAAATACTTGGTAGGTTGATGATGATGCCACCCCATCACCCTAGTGGTAAGGTATAAAGCCCTCACTAAGTTGATGAGTACAAACCCCCATTTAGGTTATCAAGGCACTAGCCCCTAGATTGGCTATCAAGGTACTAACCACCCAACAAGGTTATCCAGGCTCTTAGTCCCCCCGAATTGGGCATGGTCTAATGCAATAATTTATATAGGATATATTATATACATAAGCTCCTTTTATCATCATAGCATCAATTATATTATATCTCATGTTTTGGGCCTTCATTTCTTCAAGAAACCATAACCAGATATTTTATCAAACACTTGGTGGGTAAGAAATGGTAATATAAAATCATGAAATATAGAGATGAAATCATGCAAGTAAATGCATTGTAAAACCATAAATCAACACCTTGCAACACCCTCAATCAACATACATCAAAACCCCTCATCAAATTTTATAATAGATCCAAGATTTATAGCTCAAAACATAGCAAAACAGTCACAATAATACCATTAAGCAATATACAGTAAAACCTCTCATCAAATTTTACAACAGATCCAAGATGTATAGCTCAAAACATAGCCAAATAGTCACAACTTTACACAGCTTTAACATAGTTCATAGACATGTTCATACTAGTAAACCCATTAGTAAAATTAACTTTAAATCATGCAAATTGAGTTAAAGGAGATTAGGGCACCATGGGTGGAAGGACCCAATGGCTAAAACCTATATACCTTAGCTTTGGAGAAAATCTTGGTGAAGATTAAAAATGGAGACTTGAAACTTGAAGGAAATCATTAGTTCCGGATAAGGGTTTTGAGACTTAAATTTAGGAGTGAAAAATATGGCTAAGTGTTTGAGTGAATATTGGGGAATGTTTAGGATAATATGAGGGTGAAATATGGCTAAGTATAAGTAAAAACACGTTTCTGAACACTTAAGTCTTGGACCGAAGTAAAAACAAAGGCACATTTTTGTACACGACGCAGAATGCTCACCGAAAATCGCACTTTGAAATTTCATAATTGCTGATCTTTCACTTTTAAATCAGGGTTAGACCCTTTTCCCCTAATTTGTCCCTTTGAACAAGAATATGAAGTTGGATTTTTGATATCACGCACGGATTTTAAGATATATGAAATTTAAAATTCTGGGCATTCCGAGGCATATTTTTGGGCACTTTTTGGGGTCGTTTCAAAGACAATACCAACAATGCAGCCAATGCAGCCCTGAATAGGAACAATATTGAAGGGGATCAAAATGAGAACCCACCTCCTTTGGAGGACATTCCATATCCTTAGGAGTTCAACGCCAATGCTTACCAGTGAAATCAGTACAGGTTGAACCCTATGGCTATGGATGTGACTAGAGCTATTGTGTTACTACCACTATCGACAGACACAAAGTTCATAATCTTTAGTGGGTTACTTCAGATACTGCATAACTGTGGGGTATTTGCGGGCTTACCATCAGAGGATCCATATAGTCACTTGCATAATGTGGCATTTGTTTGTAAGAGTGTAATGGAGACACAAAATCTGTCCATGAATGTTTTGGGACTTCATATCTTCCCATTGTCTCTTATGGGCAATGCTGCATTGTAGCTATCTAAGCTCCCACAAAGTTCAATCACAATTTGGCGGACTTGCAGGAGGCCTTTTTGGAGAGGTACTTCCCTAGATCGAAGAAGCTCAAGTTAAAGGACCAAATTAACAACTTTGAGCAACTTTCTAATGATTCAATAAGCACTACTTGGGAGCTATTTATAAAATGTCTAAGGAGTTTCCCTGACCATATTATTGTTGATGACGCCTTGGTGAAGATCTTCCACCGTGCCCTTGATGAGAACAGTTAGGCCTGTGTTAACACTATGATGGGGGGTATGTTTCTAGATCAACCATTTGCAAGGATTGCAGAACGTATAGAGTAAGTGGTCAAGATAAATTGTGCATGGGGGCAGTAGGGTAGAGCTTTTACAAAGAGTTCATATACTGTCAGTGTGGGGTCAAAGCAAGCCAAAATTAATGAAGAAATTATACAGCATCTTGCTTAGCTTCGCACAAGCATGGATGTGGTAATAAAGTAGAACCAAGAATGAGTGAACGCAGTGGTTCACCAACCCCCGCGTGCACCTATGTACGAAGAGCCATACTGTGAGGAGGACATATGTTTTATGAATGATCATATAGGGGGTTTTTGGATCAATACCCAAGGGTCCAATCAGGACTGTTGGCACCAAAGTCAAGGAAACTAAGATCAAAACCTTGGCAGATATGGAGCTTACAGGGACAACTGCAGAGGTTATTATGATAGGAATAGGGGTCCTGATGCAGATTGGGGTTGTTGAGAAGGCTTCAGAAATGGTCCTTATTTGCTACCACACCATCGCGATGTAGGTACAAATAATTCTAGAATTGAGGAGATGTTTGATTGCCTATTCAAGAAGGCTGAGACATAGGATGAGACCCTATAGGGCATGAAAATAGAGATCTCTAGTATCAATCAAAAGATAAAGTCTCATTCTGTGGTTATTAAACAGGTGGAACAACAGTTTGGTCAAGTGTCAACTCAGTTGAATTAGTGTCAGAGGGGTACACTGCCTAGTAATATAGTCCAAATTACAAAAAATGTAGGGCAATATATGGTAGTTACCACTCAGGGTGGAAAGAGCACAATTGACCCTCCTATGTTGGTTGATGTAGAGAATGCTCATGAGGAGATAGTTGCAGCAAAGGATGCAGATGAAAGAAATGATCGTGGTAAGGATTGGGTGAGTGAAGCAGCTAAAGCACCATAACCCAGCCCTACTTGTCATAGTTGTGTTGTCACATGCACCAGTTTGCATTGGTTTACTAAATAGCTATCTGATCCTATTTTGAAAAATTAGCGTAGGTATCTTAGTCTGAGATGTATATGTAAGCTATTGAGTTGAGGCCTATGTGTTACTGTGTTATCTATATTGATTGAGTCATCACTTGAGAACAAGCAACAATTTTAAATTGAGAGTATTGATGTGCTGCAAAAATACAATACTTTTGATGCTTAAAACTTAGGATTTTGTGTGTTCTCAATACGACTTTAGTTATTTTTATTTGTTTTTGTGTTTAGATTTGCAGGATTACAAGTAGGACATGATTTGGGGAAAAATTGTAAAAATTTCTGATTTTTGCTATTGTACAAACCTATATACTAGTCGTAGCATTCTAAGAGTCATAACGGTATTTTGTGAAGAATTCTAATGAGGGGCTATTTGCTGAAGTTGAAGTCTACGAATATGCAGAGGAGTCATAGACTATCTTTTGTGCCCTGAGGATCTGAGAAGTGGACTTGCAGGAAATTTATCAGATGAAACCCCTTACGGGTCATAAAACTTTTACAAGTCGTAAACGGGTGTCGTAGAAGAGAAGTCCAAAATTGCAATAGCTGATTACGAGACCTTGACTGCGAGTCATAGAAGACACTACGAGTGGTAGAGTGCTTTCGTGGAGTTTGTCGACCAGTTTTCCTAATTTGTTTAGGACATGGTTTTAATTATTATAAATAGGTTTTTTAGGTTATTTTTCAAAAGTCCTAGTCAGTTCACATGAGTTTTTAGTTGTTTAGGTTTTATTGCTAGAACTCAATATTCTTAGAGGGAAAATTATGAGAGAGTCTTTGAAACACTTGTGCTTTAATTCAATCTTCAAGCTTATGATTTTCATTGACTTTGGATTTGGTTAATCTTAATTCAATTGTGTAAGTATTTAATTATGTCTTCTCAATTCATAATATCTTCATCTATACAATGTATGAGTAGCCAAATCCACAACTAGGGTTGTGGGAACCATGAAGAACTAACAAAGTAAAATTGGATAATTCGTAATTCTTGGAAAGTGTGCATGCATATACTAATTAATTCTCTTCGTTTTAAATGCTTTTTAATGGTGGCCAACATTAGCTCTTGGAAGGTGTATATGTATGTATTAATTAACTCTCTTCGATTTGCATGTTTTCTTATGATAGCCAACATTAGAATCCGCTTAGTGTTACTAACTGGATCAAGGTAGTAATGAATAGGAAAAGAGATTAATTAATAGGATTCGATTGATGTGTTCTCGTCTAATCAACTAAACTGGGCCAAGAGGAGGTTGTACTGGGATTTATAGATAATGCTTAGTAATGCATACTATGGAGATGAACCAAGTCGCATAGTGAAATTCACTTCTTACCTTTGACCAAAGGGCTTGGTGAACTTAAATTACCATCCTACATGCTATATATTAGACAAGAATTAGGTTATCCGATGATATTGAGATGGGGAATCATGGGGGGACACAATACGCTAGTTGCTCTCTATTATAGATTTTTCTCTTGTGATAGTTAGTTTATTTTCTCATTGATTATTTCAAAACCCCCTATGGAGAATTGAGTCTGTTAACTACTGGGATTGTATATTGATGAATTTGTCTTGAGTCTACGTATTCCTTATTTGTTTGACCCTAATCTTGGTTAGGTTCTATTTCTTGATAGCGACCGCTTTATCCTCTAAAAAGGAGGTGGAACTTGGGCAACATCACTACCACACCATCGCGATTATTTCTTGATAGCGACCGCTTTATCCTCTAAAAAGGAGGTGGAACTTGGGCAACATCAGAGCTCCTCAATGAAATTCTCAGGGTCCTCCTTCACATTAGACCCTGTGAACTCTGGTGGGTTCATGCTCAGAAATTCATAAACCCCGGTAGTATCTGAACCATCATTCCTGCCATCCCCCTATCGATGTCCCTGTGTAGTGACTGTCAATGCCAAAGTCTGGATGGCTTGGCGGAGCTCAACATTAGAGATGTCTGCTTACATGGCTGCTCAGAAGATATGGCTGAAACTCTAGGTCCCTCAGGAATTAGTGGCTGAGGGTGGTTTGCATTCTGCCAAACTGGGTGTCCTCTACCCCTAGCTGGTTCGATGGCTCTACGTGCAGGCATGATGTGAAAAATAAGGCGTGAAAGCATGAATTTGAAAGGTCTTAATAGAGGTAAACTCTGAAGGACGAGAGGGAATAACAATTGATAGTGACACTTCCTAATGCCCTGTAGTCTCCCTATCATGAATGTGATGTGCTTCATACTAATAATACAGACTCTACGAGAGATGGTTCCATAGACTCCATAGGACACTTGAGCTCTAGGCCAAGTTTATCATGCGCTGAGTTCACACCCTAGGCATGGCCGGCAACCAGAACCATTTATGGTCCCAAGTGAACCACTAAGCCTGGCTATTATACTCTGTAGAAGACTTAAATGATAAATGGAAGGCTTAAATATAATCAATTAATAATAGTACAAAAGAATATGAATAATCTCAATTGTGGAAATATCTCATCAACTATTGAAAATAAGATCAGAAACTACTGTCATACAGTCTATGAAACCTCTAAGTAGAATAGTCTAAAACAACTACCATGACAAGCCCACGGTAACCACGATTGAAAAGAAATACTAAAAAGAAAATATAGATAACGACTCCAAAGCCCCTGACTGAGAAGAGGCCTCACCAATAGCTGGATAGATAGCTGGTTTCAATGGAGTATCTGCTGAGGAACGCTATCACCTGCGTCTGCATCATAAAATGATGTGGGTCCAAAGAATGTTAGTACGAGGAATCTACGGTATGTAAAATAGCCAAAATGGAAATGCAGGGTAAGGTACTATACTCAAAGTAACTAAAGCATGTATCAAAATGGGTAGCATAAGTAATAGTTAAGGTGCATGCTGAATGTAAAAACATATGCTGAAACTCTGTATATAGAAACTAGCTTACTTTAGCTTGGGAGTTTCTCTAACCGACAACCATCACTATGAGCTTCATGATGATACAACGTTTTATACACGCTGCTAGAGCCGTCCAATACTTTGCCATGGTAAGGAACGAAAACTAAGGGAGTGGATCCATCCCAAAATTGGGTCATCTTAGTGGCAAGTGAGGAGTTGTACTCTTAGTACAATCCTATCCTACGCCGGCTATGTAGTTTATGAGTTCAAGTTATTATTACTCTCACTCATATCGGTGCTCAATACTACTCCCAAAATAACTTTTATAATGATCATATCTTAAAGAGTAAGAGTTCTCAAAATGTCTCTTTGATCTTTTGGGACTCAGCCCAACTTAACTTTTCTTAAACTTTTCTTAAGGAGTAAGAGTTCTCATAATGCCTTTTAATCTTTTGGGACTTAGCCTACTTTATCTTTTTCTTAACTTTTCTCAACTCATCTTTTCTCTTTGACTGAATTTGTATCAATACAAAGTGTCTTAAATCATAACTTTATTCTCAGCTATCTTGTAAATATAAAAGCTTTAAGTACTCCTTAAACTTAACTCAAAACTGTGAATCTACTAGCTTTTCATGAAATATATATAGGGTTCTCATAATTACAACACTAACTGTAAATCTTATCTCAATAGCTTAATTTAGTACTAAAATCAGTAAAAACCGTGATTTTTATCAAGAAAAATACATGTACAAGTACTTTGATGAAATTAACTGGTAATGGAGAAAAACTGATCTCAACTCAAAACTTGATCTTAGGTAGAATCTAGTAGGTAAAAATACTAAAACATATGTAGGATAATATTGGAGGGCCTTACATACATAGGGAAATAGTTTCTTGGTAGAATTGAAGATGGTTCTTGAAAGCCCTAGTTTTTTCCCCTTTGAAACTACATTCTGAGTTCTTGGAATGTTTGAATATTAATGATATGAGAAATTTCATTTTAGGGATTTAATTAGGTGAAAACTGACAAGTTTAGGCTTAAAAGGGTGAGAAAAGATGAAAATACCTCTCTTTAAAGTTGCTAGTCGGGTCGCCTACGAGAACCCTCTACGGCCCATAGGGAAACTTTGGTAAATGTTTAGACAAATTTTGGGGTCTCTAGATCACTTTGCGAGCCATTCTATGACCCATAAATTGTTCTACGACCCGTAGAATGGTCTGTAAGGTCTGAGGATGATAATGTGATGTTCCAGGACTTTTACCATGATTTAGCAGACAAGTCATACTTTGATTTATGACCCATAAAGAGGCTTTGGAGAAGTGACTCTGCTAAGACAGTCTTCAGTAAAACGACCATATATTTTGACTCCAAACTTAAAATGAGGTGAGTCTAGCTGTGTTGGAAAGCTAATTCAGAGACTTTCATATGGTATGTCATGGGACATCTAATTCTTTTTGTGCTAAGAGTTATAATCAAGTAAAGTTGACCCTTGCATAATCTAAGGTTAGAAACTCAATTTATAGGAAGGTTTTAAACTCAACTAAGTACTGGAGGTCCCTTATGACCCTGATACACTTTCCACACATAAAAGTGAGGCTTGAAACATAAGTACATATGAAGATAGATTTATGGGGTGTCACAAAAACGTGAACACCCCTACTTGTAGTTGCTTGCAGTCTTATTGATTGAACAATCAGATAAATAATCTTGTATTGATTTCGGCCTTTTATTAATGAAAAAGGGCTTAAAATGCTCTCAACAATTTGTAATGGTACAAAATTATCCTCCATCCATCTTTCGGCCTCCAAATACTCCTGACA
>DF368654.1:0-13423 GCA_000787875.1 Solanum virginianum
AAGCTTTAGCTTTGGCTTTCCTTGTCTTATTCTCCCTGTGATTTTTTATCTAATTTATTATTGGATTATTACCAAGAGGAGCTACTTCATAGTCCTCTTCTACTGCTTCTCAGAGATCCAATGCTTCAAGATGAACCGTCATTCTAATTGCCCAAGCTTGATAATTCTCACCATTGAAGATAGGTGGAGTTAAGAAACTTGTTTCAGAATTCATTTTCTATAAACTATCTAAGATAATAGTTCAAAGAATGGTTTTTATAGTTTACACTCTTCTCACAGATCCCTAAAGATAAACAGGCTCTTGATAGCAATTTGTTGGATTTTGTTGTGGAGAATAAAACAAATATGAAGAAGGAAAAATAGATGTTGAGTGTATTTATTATCAGAATAGACTGTCATATAAATACAAAAGGAAAATAACAAGAAAAGCTAAAGATAAGGAGTAATATAAGCTATGATTATCTCTAATCACTAAAGCCTAAAAATAGTAAGCTGTGATTATCTCTAAGCCTAAGAAATAAAAATCAGATTCTGCACAAATATCGCAGCTAATTTATTTAACTTAACCCTAATTTTAAGTTGTATTTTGAGATACAGCTAATCTCTAGCTTTTAAGGCACTACTTTCAACAGATTCTGGATGGAAGCACAAATCATCAAATCCTTTGGATCATCTGATTTCTTATTTGGACTATGGCATACAAACTAGGTCCAAGACTAGGAATCTTATGTTCTTCTCTGCTTTTTTCTCTTCTATCGAGCCCAAAAATATAAAGGAAGAACTTTTTTATGTTGATTGGGTTAACTTTATGTAAGAGGAGATACTTCAATTTGAAATAAGTCAAGTGTGGCATCTAGTTCCAGAACCTCCTGAGAAATCTATCATTGGGAATAGGTGGGTCTATAGAAACAAACAGGATGAAAATGTAGTTATCACCAGAAATAAGTCCAGGATTATTGTTAAAGTCATTAATCAAGAAGAGGGAATAGATTATGATGAAACTTTTACCCCTATTTCAAGGATGGAGGTATTCAGAATCCTCATTGTCTTTGCTATATATATGGAATTTAAGTCATACCAACTAGATGTGAAAAGTGCATTTTTAACCGGGTATCTTAAAGAAGAAGTATATTTAAGGGAACCCCCTGGTTTTGAAAATGTTGAGTTCCTTGATCATGTAATGAAATTGGATAAAGTTGTTCAAGTCTTTGGCTTTATACTATCTCATGGATTCAAGGGAGGAAAGATAGACAAAACTCTCTCTCTGAAATCAAGGGGAAAAATGTACTGATTGTTCAAGTCTATGTAGATGATATAATCTTTGGTGTTGTATCTTACTCATTCTGCAAGAAATTTGGGAACCTGATGAGAAGTGAATTTGAGATATGCATAATCAGAGAACTCAACTTTTTTCTAGGACTATAGATCAAGCAAACACCCAAAGGAATCCTTATCAGTTAAGAGAAGTATATTAAGGACTTTCTGAAGAAGTATCACATGATGGAGGCCAAGCCAATTGATACTCCCATGGGAACAAGCTCAAAACTAAATGTTGATGAACCTGCTCCCAAAGTAAATGAGATAATTTATTGTGTTATCATAGAGTCTCTACTGTACCTGATTGCTAGTAGGCCTGGCATTATATTGTGTGTGGGTATGTGATCAAGATTTCAAGCCTGCCCTAAGGAGTCACACCTGAAGGCAACAAAAAGAATTCTAAGGTACCTTAAAGGTTAAGGTAACTTGGTAATTTTCTATCCAACTAGTGATTCCTTTGATTTGGTAAGGTGTGGATATGTTGATTTTGTTAGGTACCTGGTTGACAGAAAAAGTACATCAGGTTTGGTTCATTTTCTTGGGTTTTTACACCTTATGAGGTACTAAGAAATAGAACTTTATGGCATTATCTACTGCTGAGGCTGAGTATGTAGTTGTTGCTACTTGTTGCTCTCAACTGCTTTGGAACAAAAAATAACTAAAGGACTTTGGAGTCCTGGCTGATGTTATTCCCTTGGTATGTGATAACATAAGTACCCTAAACATGGCTAAATTTCTGGTGCACCAAAAAAGGAAAAAACACATAAATATGAGGCATCATTTTCTTAGGGATCAGGTTGAAAAGGAAAATATCTGCATAAAGTTCTGCAAAATGGAAGACCAGATTGCTGACATATTCACAAAACTGCTAGGCAAGGACAATTTGAAAGGAAGATGATGAGGCTAGGATTAATAAAGTTAAGAAAGTCTAACTAACATTTGTGATCCACTCATCCTAACTTTGGCTAATATTCATGCTCAGGGATCCGAATTTTGTTCTACAATTATCTCTGAATTCAATTTTGATACCTCACATATATACATGCCTAATATCATCATAGATGCAAAAGTAAAGTTGGGAAACTGTTCACAAAAATTTTGCAGATTGACAGGGACCTAGAAAAGGTTAGTGTTCATTTTTTACAGCATCATTAGTAATCGTTAAATCTGTCAGAACAGCCATGTGTCTCTTCCCTATTCACTGAAATGTTGTCTTATCAGTCCATGTCCGGAAAACACATAACCCTTCAGGAACCAAACATGTTGTTTCACTTCCATAAATTCATAAATTTTTCTCCTTTTTTAACACCTTTCCTCATTCAATTTCTTTATCTCTCTCATATTGTTCTTATCTCTCAACAATGTCTCAATCCTCTCCTCAATTCTAAAAACCTGCATCCTTAGAGATAGAAACTCCTTCCTCTCACAAAATTGACACTTCTCCCTCTACTCTTATCTATATTCCAGTAAAATTAGAGGATTCAGGTTCATCAGTCAACCCTAGTTCACCCTCCTCTATTGATCCTTCCGGTATCAAGCGTACCAGTTCTCCACCATCCTCCTCGACCAAGGATGATAAACTTCTATCCTTTACTGGCTGTGAGAGTTGACCTGAACTCCCCTATGGGCTCTAGTTTCCACAGAGGAAGTGGTTGAAACCCTTAACCTTGAAGGTGTTCTTGCTGAAGATCTGCCAACCTCTTCCCAACTAAATCCCATATCTTCTACTATGTCAGAAAGGTGCTTCGATAGAGACTTGCCAGTAGAAAAGGGAAATAAGTCCAATATTCTTATTGCTAGAGAAAAATGGGTTGTGCAAAGTCTGACATTAATGAAAAGGGGAAATTGTTTTGCTAAAAAAGAGGCTAAGTCACCTGATTTACAATTACTGATGTCTTCCTCTCTATTTGATCTAACTCTCTTAAGGTTTGTGCAACTTCTAAATATGGTTAAGGGTGATGAGTAAGATGATGATAACGAAAATGCAATTTTGGTTTGGAAAATCAAGAATAGAACTGATGGAAATCTACCAAATCAAGACACAATCGAGGACCAGGTCTCTAGATCAATTGCGATAGAAAAAAGTAATACACATGGGAAAAGAAAAGTTTTTTGACACAACACAAGCAGCCAAAGTTTATTCAACTAGAGGCACTCAAAAGAAACTTCTAAGTGATGTTATGGATTCAAGTGAGTCTAAGACTACTAGGAAGAGGAAACAAAGAGCAATTTCAATACTTGAGGAGGAAGATAAGATAATTGATGTTACAAAGGATGAGTATGATCGTGCTACTGAATCACATAAAGTCATTGCAGAATTAAAATGAAAGACCAAAGAAACAAAGGTTCTAGTAAACGGGTAGTAAAGAGGAATAAGGGAAGAATAAAAAGGGAGATAGAAGAGGGCAAAACAAAAAGGGAAGAATTGATTTCCTGTGAGGGACTAGGTTCGGTGAGCAAGAAGGCTAGGACTGAAAATATTCTAAGAAAGCAGGAGAGTATTCAAATTCTTGAAAAATAGATGGTACTTGATGGGAGTGTATTTGAGCCTGAAGCAAAAAAGAAAGCATAGTATGCATGATGTAGTTGATGTAATCATCATTCAAGGCTGGGACAATCTTTTTGAGTGGACGGTTCCCACTTTTCATGAGTAGGAAATTAGGCATTTCTATTACAACATGGAATTCACTGAGGATGGGGGTTTTGATACCTCTATAGGTGATGTATCTTTTCACCTGATTGAGGAAGTGCCGAGGAAGATTTTGAAGGTACAAACGAAATGCATCAAGAGTGTGTCTGGTTATGCTCTAATTGGGAAGTTCATCCTGGAAGCAAGAAAATTGCCAAACTTAAGTATGACTGGTTAGTCAAAAAAATTCCTAAAAGGACAATACCAGCTATACTTTGAGTTTGTCAACAAGGTCTTACTTCCTAGGATTGAAAAATATACCATTGCCTCCACTATTGATCTCTTCTTTATGGAAGCGTTGAGCAAGTTGGATGCAATAAATCTTCTAGGGATGATGCTGGACTCATGAACAAAATTATGATAGTAAAGAATGGGAAGCACAGGTTAGCGAAAGGATATTATCTAAATCATTTTTTTTGAGTATTTGGGGTCTAACTAAAGAAAGGGGTACTAGGTACCATAAAGCAATCATTCTCACAGACCATTTTGGTGGAATGTGAGTGCGTTAAAGGAAGGGTAGGAAACAAACTTAAGTCTCAGGTCTCAGGTCTCAGGTCTCAGGTCTCATAGCTCAACAGGAAGTCCTTAAGCACCAAGTTGAAGAGTTAACCATTGCAACCAATGCTAAGGATGCTGAGACAATTGCGGCATTGAAAGCATATATTGTTCTAGAGATGCCAAAGGAACATGGCTCTAAGGAGATTTCTAGGTTGAGGGTGAAATGATAGGCTGGACATGAAAATGAAAACCCTTACACAACAACTCCTCCAAGCCCATCAGGACACCAATGCAAGAATGACTCTTCTCCAATCCTTTGCCCCCAAACTATCTAGTCCTTCAGTCAGTTTCGTTTTTGTCATTATCTTTTGCTTAGGCCAATTCTGACATGTTTTGTTGATTCTATTATGTTGTATCCTAAATACTCTTCTTGTTATTTTAATTGGTTGGACTGATTTCACTTCTTTAATCTTATGCTTGTATGGTTCTGAGTTTACCTGTGTTGCCCTAGTGGCTATGAACTCAGTGATTATTCTCTTTATTTAGTTTACTATTTGTCCTTTTAATGATGCCAAAAGGGGGGAAAACTGAGATGAAAATTGGGCATTTACTTAGACCAATATACAAGTTTCCGAGGCAACAAATAGCTATGCAGTGTCCAGAGGATCAGGGGAATCATCTCAGGGGGAACCAATAGTTTGTCATCACCTACAGAGGAATAATGTTATTATTTGTCTGTTTTGATGATCAATAAACTTCTGGTACAAATTGGGGCCGATCAACGTTGTGCTAAAAAGATAAAATTGACTGTGTTGGATTACAACCAGAAATGTTGCATGGTTGGTGGAAAGTTGTCCTTAATCATACTGAAGGACCAAAAGATATTTAGAGGTTCCCTCATGTGCATATAAAAGGAACCTTGTAAAAGACAAAAGGTGACTTTTTGGAGAATTAAGATTGTATGCATTCAAGAGCAGAAGTCCTCTTTGTCTCACTATGAGAAATACAACATTAGTACTCGAAGGACCTAATAAATGGAGCTTATAGTTTTCCTTTAGTCATTGTTGTATTCTATGCTAAGAGTTTTTGTAAGATCAAGTTCCTAATCCATAAAAGAATATTGATCATTGTATGTTTAGACTTTTGTTGCTAAGATTCTTAGTTTGTTGTGACCTTAAAATCAATGGGTAGAAGTCTATATTAATCTAGCATGATCATAGTATAGGCTGTTAGCGTGTTTTGTTGGTGCTCTAATTCTTGTGATAGTGTTGTTGCAAGCTAGGTATGGAGATGGGTAGTACAAATTGGTTGTATTTGACTACATTGCTCTTACATTTTAGTAAAGTTTGTTCACTGGAAATGTCTAATATCCAAATTTGTAGATCTTGTGCTATTGGATTTCAAACATATTGGTTTTTGACTTACAGTCTATGTTATCGGAAAGTATCAGCGGGCACGTGTTAGATTCTCTAAAAGTAGTATACTTTCAGAAGCGACGTTTTGAATATTTGAGTTTTTTCTCTATGGCTGGATCAAGCAATAGGAAATAGCATTGGGGCATTTGCTGCGGTTGACATTGTCATTTGCACTATGCTTTTAGGCAAATGAGGGATGTGGAGAGAAAAGAGGTTCGAAAGAGGTTAATACGGGATATTATGGAGCTAAAGGTATTAGAAGGGTAAAAGTAGAGAAAATCTAATTAGAAGCTATTAGGATAAAACTAATGACCTGTTGAAAGACTTAAAGATCTAAAACTTGATGTGCAAACCAATTTTATTTTCAATATACTTGAGTTTCCTGTCTTGAAGAGTAGGCTATCTGCTTTTTCTTGTGCTAAATATGGACACTGTTTGGCTTTATATTGTGAAGCACTGCAAGTTTAAAGCCTTGAGGACAAGGAGGAGAATCAAGTCATTGATGCAAATGACTTTTGAATACCCATTGAGATTCCTATTCAGGGTCATCAGAAAAAGAAACTCCTAATTCTGGATCTTCAAAGTTTCCTATGACTACCTGTGACAAGATATACCAAAAGAGGAAGCTGAAAAGTATGGCTGAATTTACGGGAGAAAATGCCAAGCCAAAAGGTAAAAATACAACCAAATAATATTCTACACCTTTGCCTCTAGAAATATCCAAGAAGAAAAGGAAGAAGTCTGGTAAGATGGCTAAAGGCCATAGTTGCAGCATGAAGAGTGTTGAAGAAAAAATTGGCAAGCGGGTCAGCAAGCAGTCTGGTGACAATAACTTGACAAAATTAAAGAGACTCCATGTTTTGATTCCTGAGTGTGATAAACTTGGTGACAAGCGGGACATGAATGCGAGCCCTTTAATAAGGGAAAGAAAGAAGAGAAAGTATTTGTCACCGCCTTATTTGAGCCCTATTTGGAATGTAGGAAAATCAAGCTTTAAGTGAGAACATGAAATAGAATCTCAAAAAATTTCTGATATTACAAAGATTGGCGAGCGGATAACAAAGGCTTCTTAGTTTCTTCTGTCTTCTTCTGATGCAAATAGTAATGAGGCTGGGAAGGATGACATTGACAAGAGTTCTCAGATAGGAAAGAGAAGCTCTATTACTGTTGATACCATGGATCTCTATTCATCTGTGAATGAGATAGAGGCTGAGGTTCAGTCTACTATGCTACACCCTCTTTCATTGAGGAATGGATCTCTTGAGAAGGCCAGAGGTTTCATTTCCATGTTCAGAAACTCTGTATATTTTGATTTACCAAACTACAAGCAGTATCACCAAGTGGAAGGACGAAAAAAGAGAAATGAAAGTTAATGATCTCACACCTCCTTCTACTTGATGATACTGCTTGCAGTTTGATCCATCAAAATATACGGAGTTTTTGAAAGTGAAAATGAAACCTCTGGCCTTCTCAAAAGATCCATTCCTCAATGAAAGAGGGTATAGTGCAGTAGACTAAACCTCAGCTAGTGTCTCATTCATAGAAGAATTGAGATCCAAGGTATCAACAGTCATAGAGCTTCACTTTCCTATCTAAGAACTCTTATCAATGTCATCCTTAACAGCCGCATTACCATTTGCATCAGGAGAAGACAAAAGAATCCAACTAGCCCTTGTCACCCACTCACCAATCTTGGTAATATCAGAAATTTTTTGAGATTCTATTTCCAGTTCTCTCTTATAGCATGATTTACCTGCATTCCAAATAAGGCTCAAATAAGCCAGTGATAGATACTAGATTTTCTTTCTTTCCCTTGATAAAGGGCTCACACTCATGTATTGCTTGTCACCAAGTTCATCACACTCAAGAATAACACAAAGTCTCTTTGTTTTTGCCAAGTCACTATCACTAGACTGCATGCTGACCCGCTTGCCAATTTTTTCTGCAACACTCTTCGAGATGCCACTATGACCTTTCGCCATCTCACCAGACTTCTTCCTTTTTTCTCAAAAATTTCTAGAGATGAAGGTGTAGAATATTCTTCTGTTATCTTTTTAGTTTTTGGCTTGGCATTTTCTCCCATAAGTTCAGCCACACTTTTCAGTTTCCTCTTTTGGTAGATCTTGTCACAGGCAGCCATAGGAAACTTTGAAGATCCAGAATTAGGAGTTTCATCTTCTGATGACCCTGAATAGGAACCTCAATGGGTATGTTGAAGTCATTTGATTCTCCTCCTTGTCCTTAAGGCTTTTAACTTGTAGGGTTCACAATATATTCAAATGGTGTCCATATTTAGCACGAGAAATACCAGATTGGCTACTCTTTATGACATCAAACTCAAGTATATTGAAAATAGAATTGGTTTGTGCATCAAGTTTTAGATCTTTAAGTCTTTCACCTGGTTATTAGTTTTATCCTAATAGCTTCAAATTAGATTTGCTCTACTATTACTCTTCCAATACCTTCAGCTCATTAATATCCTACAGTAACCTCTCTCGAACCTCTTTGCTCTCCACTGCCCTCATTACTTAAATGCATAATGCCAATGACAACGTCAGCTACTGCAAATGCCCCAATGCTATTTCCTATTGCTTGATACAGCCATAGAAAAAAAACTCAAATTTTCAAACCATCACTTCTGAAAATACACTACTTTTAGAGAATATAACATGTGCCCACAGTCACTTTCCAGCAACATAGACTATAAGTCAAACCAATATGTTTGAAATCCAATAACACAAAATCTACAAATTTGGATATTGTCCCGAATTTCCATAGAGACATTGCCAGTGAAGAAACCTTAGAAATTGGAAACTTTTTTTACTTGTTCCATTTCTCTGGGTACGACTTCTATTAGCAATTTAGCATGCAAAAAATTGTCATTCTACCCAATAGTATACGTGAACTCCATTTTTTGGACGCAAGTAATGATGTCAATTATCTCCACAGGAGAGGCTTCCTCTGATTCACCTATTCATTACCTATTCAAAAATTTTCATTACCAATAATAACTATCAACTTTCTTTACCAATAAATCAGCAAGATAGATCCAAAAAAATGAAAAATAATTCACCTAAAAAGGGGCTAGATATTTGAAGCATAGACAACAACGTCAACATTGGGTAAATTGACAATAGTGATAGGTAGCTATTACTTAAAAGGTTCGCTACAAGAAAAACTCTTATTTAAGATCCACATTTAGGGATGAAAAAGGTAATCTCTTCCTTGTAGAAAATTGCGGCTCAGAAGATCGACGAATTCTTGTGTATAGTTGCTGCTCAGATTTTTAGTGAAACTAAATTCTAGAAGAGGTTTATTTGTGATAGAAAAACTAACTACTCTTGAAATTGAACCATGTATAAAAACTCAAAGAAAAGGTTAAAATTCCAGCATAACAACTAACATGGAGAACATATCAATTTACAGAAGAAAAGGATAACTATTTATGATCTATTATCCACTTACAAGTGGATAAAACTGAATAGGAGAATACTCGACTAATCAGCCATACAAGGCGACTAATTCAGAAAATAAGCAACTAACTTTGACCAAATCTTTTACTAGAAAATAGGAAAGTTGTAACCTAAAAACACAGTAAAAAGAATAGTAAAAAAAATAAGCTGGAAGTTAAGAAATGCTAATTGGCTAACACTCCTCCTTGGAATTTTCTTGATGAACACCAATTCATTGCCTCAGATCTTCAACCTTTCCTTTGGCAGAGACTTAGAGAAAATGTCAACTAGCTGGTTCTCGAATGAGAAATGAGCAAGCAACACTTTATTGGACTGTTGATCTTCTCTAATAAAATTATACTTGATCTTGATGCGCTTAGTTTGACCATGTGAATGAGAAATGAGCAAGCAACACTTTATTGGACTGTTGTGAATTGTGTCTCTAGGAGAATGCGTGAACATAGAGAGCAAACTTATAGCAAACAGAATATTAGGTCTGCTTACTATTAGATATAGAAAGCTGTCGATTAAGCTTCTATACATACTATCATCCACTTTTTCAGAATCCTCATCCTTGCCAAGCTTCACACTAGTAGATATAGGAGTACTCATAGGTTTGTAGTCTTGCATTTTGAACCAGTTTAGAATATCTGAAATATATTTCAGCTAGCATATAAATATACCATCACTAGACTACAAGACTTCCACGCCAAGAAAGTACTTCATGACTCCAAGATTAGTCATTTCAAAGACTTTCTCCATTTCATCCTTGAACCTTTGGATTAGTTCAATTTTGCTTCCTGTAACAAGCATGTCATCCACATAAATTGAGACAATTTAGGACTCACTATCCATGACTTTTACATATAGAGTAGCTTCACTTTCTGCTTCTTGTAACAAGCATGTCATCTACATAAATTGAGACAATTAAGGACTTACCATCCATGACTTTCACATATAGAGTAACTTCACTTTGACTTCTACTAAAGCCAAGTTGGGTGAGATTATTGTCCCTCCTTTCGTGCCATGCCCTTGGGGCTTATTTTAGGCCATGCAAAACCTTTGCTAAGAGATAAAATTGATACTCTTTTCAAGGAATTGAGAAACCACCAAGTTGCTCTACATAGATCTCTTCAGCAAGAAAACCATTCAAAAAAGCCAATTTGACATCAAGGTGATGAATCTTCCAGGAACTATCGGATGCAAATGCAAGAATAAGCTTTATTGTGTTATACCTTGCAACTGGGGCACACATTTCTTGCTAATCCACCCTATATTGTTGTGTGTTCTGTTCACCACCAATCTAGCCTTATACTTGCAAACTGAGCTATAAGGTTTGAGTATTGTTCTGAAAATCCATTTTACTCCAATCACCTTGCGATTTATAGGCTTATCAACGAGCTGCCAAGTTCCACTCTTCTCGATCATATCTATTTCTTCTTGCATAGCTCTCCTCCATGCCTGAGAATCTTATGCTTTAGCATACCTTATTGGTTCAGAGATAACCAAATTGCACCGCTGATAAACATCTTTTAAGGATCGAATGCCCTGCACTAGTAGGTTACCTACTAGTTCATCTTCTGCACGTTGAGGCTGCTCGTTTAAATCAAAAAATGTGGTATTCTGATTTTCCCAATCCCAAGTAGCTACTGCATTAAACTTCACTTCTTGGATTAGAATTAGTTTTTCTATTTTTAAAAAGAAAATCTTGTATCCTTTGGATGAAATATAGCCCATAAATATGCCCTTCTGAGCCCTGTTGTCCAGCTTGCTCCTCTTTGATTCTGGAACTTGATAATAACATATACACCCTAAGATTCTGACATGGTATACTGATGGTTTGTTTGCACACCTAGCTTTATATGGAGTCATATCCTGCATGGCCTTAGTAGGTAATCTATTCAGCAAATATACTGAGGTGTTGACTACCTCCGCCTAAAACTGATTCAGAATCTTTTTTTCAAGCAAAAGACACCTGGCCATCTCCATTACTATCCTGTTCTTCCTTTAGGACATGCAATTTTATTGTTGAGTGTACGGTAGTGTCAATTGACATTCGATGCATATGCTATTACAGAAATCCACGAACTAAGAAGAAGTATATTCCCCTCCAACTATTCAAAAATTTTCATTACCAATAATAACTATCAACTTTCTTTACCAATAAATCAGCAAGATAGATCCAAAAAAATGAAAAATAATTCACCTAAAAAGGGGCTAGATATTTGAAGCATAGACAACAACGTCAATTTAAATTGTTTAAAAACATTAAAGACTTCACTCTTCAGTCTAATGAAATAAACCCAACACAAACTAGTGTAGTCATCAATAAAGAGGCAAAAATATGTGTTACCACTAAAGGAGTCTATTCTCATTGGGCCGCAAACATATGTATGAATGAGCTGAAGTTTCTGGTTAGCTCTCCATACTTGATTTGATTGAAATGGAAATTTTGTTTTCTTGCCTTCAGTAAACCTATCCCGTCTCATAGTCCTTCTTTGTTCTTAAGCATCAAGAGCACTCATTAATTCACCTAATAATATTCTGCTAAGTCCTTGGATTCTTCAAGAGATGAAATCTTAAATTCAAACCTCTCAGGAAGAGTCACAAGATCTTTCTCCATAATTCGGTTGTCTATAAATTCTTCACCAAGAAGTCTAATATTATTAACAATTAAGGAGATTCGATCAGCATACTTACTGATTGCTTTATCCTCCTGCATATTCAGGTACTCAAACTCTCTTTTCAGGTTCAACACTTGCATTTAACATGTTCTATCTCTGCCTTGGTATTCCTTTTTCAAGCTGTCCTAAGCCCCTTTTGCTATTTTACAAGCCATGATTCTATAGAATATGAAATCTGCCAGAGTATTCTGTATCAGCAACTTGGCTTCAGATTTTTTACCTTCTCTTCACTGTTAGATGTGATCTGAACCAAAGTATTTGATGGTAGGGCAGGAATTGGTTTATCTTCCATCGCAGTTTCACAAAGATCATAGGTTTCTAGAAAAGGTTGCATTTTCATGGACCAAATTTGGTAATTTTCACCAGTAAAAGTAAGTGGTGGATTTAAAGGTAGGCTGTTAGATGCCATTTGTGCTTTAGTTTGAAAGTTTTTGGTCCCGTAAGATCAACTAGAGGATCTGGTACCATTGTTAGGAAAACTAACTACTCTTGAAATTGAAGCATGTATAAAAACTCAAAGATGAGGTTAAAATTCTTTGACCAATTCTTTTGCTAGAAAATTGGAAAGCTGTAACCTAAAAACACAGTAAAAAGAATAGTAAAAAACACTAAGTTAGAAGTTAAGAAATGCTAATCAGCTAATAGTTTGCTCTTCTAATCAAGTTGCTTCTTCAGATGACTTTATTCTTCTTGTATCTTTAAAGTTACTCTTTTTTTTTCTTCCTCTTTTCTAACGTTAATTAAATAGGTTAAAAGTTTAATAAACTAGTCTGTTTTCGAATGTACAATTAGTGAAAAGATTATTATGTTTAGCTTTCTAATAGTTGAGTCGATTTTGTGACTGTGTACAACACATTGATAAATAAGACTCTACATAGACACGGCTTTGCAGACTACCAGGACAACCCACTTTGATACCACTTCTGTCATGCCCAAAGTCCCATTAATGCGCACTAGCACCTATTGCCAATAAGACTCGGGAGAACCAACCTGTATCTATGTATTTTTTATACATATTATAAGGGTTTTCTACATTCAACATGCCTTTAAGAAAGTAAATAGTAATAACAAGTCTAAAGGAAATGCATATGACTAGGCCGTTGGGGCCACATTGTCTAAAGTACGAGACATGACCACACTTTAATTTACATAGTCTACAAAGCCTCTAGATAAGGAAAAGTATCTGATAAGGGTCGGCACAGGCCCCGCCTTGACTAACTGTACAATATAAAAATATTAGCCCTAGATACCTAAAGCTTTGAAGCAAGCTGGAGCTTAGTAACCACAGCTGGATATCCTATACTCCTACTGGGGAGATCTACTAGCACCTGTACCTGCAGCATGAAATGCAGGTCCCCCGTAAGGGAC
>DF368652.1:1476-14744 GCA_000787875.1 Solanum virginianum
CTCTCTCTCTCTCTCTCTCTATATATATATATATATATATATATATATATATATATATATATATATATAATAATTTTAATTATGTATATAAACAATATTAAAATTAAAATTTTAAAAATTAAAAAAAAACTTTAATAAATTTTAAAAATTAAAATTTTAAAAATTAAAATTTTTTGTAAAAATAAATTTTTAATTTTTTTTTATATGAGGGTAGGGGTGGGGCTAGACGGGGGATAAATTATAAATAGGTAGAATAATGTTAATAGCATGGCATCGCAAGATTGGGCATAAAATACACGTCATCAAGGTTGTATGTTACGCGTTTTGGCTGTTGGACGACTGTACTTAAATGATTAAACACTAGTTAGTTGGAGTGTTTGTTTGTACATTTTGAAAGTTGGAGTTCCAACTTGTTATTTGAAACCAAGTTAAAGGGTTAATTTATGTATTAATTATGCCTAAATTGATTTAGCATAATTAACCTTATATATGTTTTAGTAATAGCAGTTAATTTAATATCAATCAATTTAACCTCTCAATTTATGAATTTATCAACTATTCCAATAACAATTGGTAATATAGTAATTCACCAACAAATTTGATCCTAGTTGGTGGTTATTATCAACTGATTTGGTCATTGATACATAATATTAACAACCAGAGATGGATATGTTGGTAAATTTTACCAACAAACTAAATATTGATTGGTATTTTACCAACTGTTGTTGACATTTTAGTAATTTACCCACTAAAGTTTTTATTTGTAGGTAAAACATTCCAACCAATTAAATATTTGTTGGCAAGTTTACCAACAAAAATCAATCCATTAGTAATTGACCATCATATTCTTAATTGGTTGGTAAAATTAGCAACAAATCTTATAGTTGGTAAATGATTGATTGGTAAGTCGTTAGGAATCAGTTAATAATATTTTTTAATCATATTTACCAATCGATATATACTTCGTTGGTAATGTTATCACAAATGTATTGTGTTAGTCATATTTAAGTTGGTAATCCGTTGGAAGAAAGTTGCTAAATTAGGCGCCATTTTTTCCCACCAAATTTACCAACTAAAATATTTCGTTAGTAACATTTTGGTTAGCAATCCATAAGAAGTTCGTTGCTAAATTCTGAAAATCAGTTTTGTTACAAATTTGTTGCTAATATACTAACTAATTTGAGTTGTTAGTAAAATTCATTGGCAATTTGAGAGTTTTTTGTAGTGATATATGCACTCCTCCCCATCATCATATAGTGATCTTAGCCTTACATTCTTCTCATCATCATATAATCATCATATAATCATCATATTAACACATTCCTTTCATCATCATATAGTCATCATATACATACATTACTTTCATCATCATTTCATATTTAATTCATCATCGTATAGCCATTCAACTCATACGACATGCATTGGACCTTCAATTCCTCAAGAACCCATAACCGGACATCTTATCAAATACTTAGGCAGTGTGTAATGCTAGTGTAAAACCATGCAATTCCAGAGTGAAATCATGCTAGAAAATTCAATTAAAACCTTCAATAGATACTTGGTAACACCCTCAAGCAATATATATCAAAACGCCTCATTAAATCTTACAATAGATATTCATAGCTCAAAACATAGTAAAAAAGTCACAATTTCATGAACCCCAACATAGTGTCTAGTGATTTTCATAATAAATAAGACCCATGAGTAAATCAACTTTAAATCATGCAATTTTAGGTAAAAGGAAGCTTGGGTATTACTGGTGAAAGGAACCCATGAAAGAAACCGACATACCTTAGCTTTGGAGATGAACTTGATGAAGATTGGAGATGGAGACTTGAAGCTTGGTTGAATTCCTTAAGATCCGAAGAGGGTTTTGAGATTTGAATTTGGGGATGAAATATTGTCCAAGTGTTTGAGTGAGTATTGAGGAATGTTTAGAATGATATGAGGGTGAAAAATGGCTAAGTATATGTATTTTTCACGCTTGGGAACACTTAGGCCCAAAACTCAAAAGTCTTGGACCATAAGAAAAATAACTGGACAGAATTTACACAAGTCCACATCATGGACCTATCACGGAGACCAAGTTTACACATGTCCATGACAGCTGCACGTCGCAGCACTGTCGCGGATAGCCACTGCATAAGCAAAATTATGAAAATTAAAATTGCTAATCGCTTGCTCTTAAATCGGGGTTAGACCCATTATCTACTCAAAATGACCCCTTGAACAAGAATATGAAGTTAGATTTTTGATATCATGCACGCATTTTGAGATATATGAAAATTACAATTCCACACACTTTCATAGCACATTTTCGGGCACTTTTTGGGGTCATTTCAGAAGTCATGCTTTAAAATTTGACTCAATGTTTTTATGCAACTCAATTTGAAAATCATGAATGCTCAATTCAAGTGTTGTTTGGAAGTTTCTCTAATCGACAACTCTCCCCAGCGCCTTGAATTCGGTGATGCACAATGAAACCGATGTTGTTGCCACTCTCGTCCTAAACTTGCCATGGAAAAGGATGTCAACCTTTCCCTCTCTCTCAGATCCCAAGAGAATGTCCATCTTTTGGGAAATGAGCCGCTAGAGTTAACTGCACGGCTATCCTACGCGGATAATGTAATTCTGGGGTGTTTTCTCTCACCCAACTCGGTGCTCAATACTCCTTCCAAGACTAAAATATGCTCATAGAAATTAACTCAAGCTCATATGTTTGACTCATCTTAATCAAGTCAACTTAGTTCTCAATAGCTCAAGTCAATTACTCAACAACTCAATAATTCAGGACCATCAGTCATGCAATGCGACTCAAGACTCAAACTAACTCCATGCAAGACTCCAACTCATACGGTTAGTTAAATCACATAGAAATCATACTTAGCACATATGACATAGTAAATTCTCATCTCATCCATATACAAGAACATGTACTCCTCATCTTCAACTTACTCAAGCTCATCAAAACACGTATCATCTCATCAGAATATTTTCCTCAAAATATAACTCTTTGAACTCAATAAAATACATATATAATATTAATTCAAATAACATTTTCATCAATGTATAACAAAGTTATCATCTTTATTCTCAAAATGCAAAACTTTGATTTTTAAAATAATACTTTTCTTTAATACTTGAAAACCCATCAACCTCAATATCAACAATGTATAGGATAGCCATGATTATCAATTTCATTAGGATTCATAAGAAAGTATCCACAAATGATAACTCCAATAATATAAGAAATAGGAATAACAATAATCTCTATCTAATAACTATTTCTAACTCAATGGAAGAGAAAATTTACCTATTTAGAATTCAAGAAGTTGGTAAAACACTACTCAAACACAACCATGGAGAATTGACATATGGGGCACGTGGATGAACTCAGTCCAATGCTATGAGTAGCCTTACATACCTGGAATTTGAAAGAACAATCAACCCTCTATCAATCTTCGCGGTTGAACTTGAACCCTCGCTCTTCTCTTGTCTTCTTAGCCCTAGCTTTTGTTAGAAGTTTTAAAAAGGTTTAAGAATGGGTTATAAACCCTTTTTATACTCAAAATTACCTATTATACTCATATGGTGAGCTGCAAGGGGTTGGGAAAGGTCTGAAATGTCCCTCATGAAAAACTAAAAAAGTTCATCCCATGCAGGGGGTTCGTGAAGCGAACAGGGTTTATTTTTGGTGTTTTTGGCCAAAAATTCTCCAAATGAGTTTTCTAATTCCATAGAAATTATTTGGACCAAAACTAAGTGCAATTCCGTGGCAGGTGCACGTCGTACATCTGTCTCGTATCCTCACTAAAAATCATTTTTGCATTGAAAAATGATCTTTTGATCCAGTTTTGATTGCAAATCCAGTCTCAAATTTTCCATCGGAGCATGGAATGACGCGTTATGCGCACATCCCTCCTCCAGAAGTATTTGGTAATTTTATCAGGTGTACATTACCACCCATATTATATTCCTCACCCTCTAGTACAAGGTATTTGGATGAGCTATTCATGTCATGTTATTCTGTTGAACAAGTTATGCAAGTATGATTACTCTCAAGGATGTTTACACCTAAGTATAGATTACACATGTCGTATTGAGCTCATGTGTATCAATTATGATTATGCATCTTAATTGTTATTCTTATAATTCTTGTTGCATTACATCCTACATTCTTAGTACATTCCAAGTACTAACATATCCTCTATGCCTACATGATATCACCATGTAGGAATCGGAGCTCATATTAATCCTCCTCCTCCGTGTGGATAGCCGGATCGTTGAAGTTAGCTTTTGGTAATTCTTCATATCCGTAGACATATCTACTTTCCTTTAAGTTTATGTTAAGAACTTATCTATATTTTTGGACACTAATATATAGGGGTGAGCAGGGGATATGTCTTGGCCCCTACCCCATCTACTAGTATCATGTTGGTTTGTGATTGACTCTTCATATACTATTGTTATCTCTTCTTATGCTATTGATATTATGAAAGAATTTCCTTAGTACCGCTTCCCTTAGACTTCATTATTGTTGTCGTTCTCTTATTTTGCTTCTGCAACTAAAGATGTGTACATGATGTGCTAAGAGGCTTGTTTGGGGTCCCTTCAGGTATCTTATTCACCGTGTCACATCCAAGCCCTACGCTTGGATCGTGAAAGTAGGGTTTAAAGACCCCATTCATGTGATCCATAAATACCGCTGGTGTATTAGTTAAACCAAATGGCATCACTACAAATTCAAAATGCCCATACCTAGTCCGAAAAACCTTTTGGGAACATCACACTCCTACACCCTCACTTAGTGATACTCAGACTGAAGATCAATCTTAGGAAAATGACTAGCCCCTCGTAGTTGACCAAATAGGTCATCTATCCTTAGTAGAGGATACTTTTTCTTTATATTGACCTTATTGAGTTGTCGGTAGTCGATGCACATTCTAAGTGAGCCATCTTTCTTTCTTAGAACAACACTGGTGTACCCCAAGGTGACTTGCTAGGCCTTATGAAACCCTTCTCCAACAAATCCTTCAATTGGTCCTTCAACTCCTTTAACTCCATCAAGGCCATACGGTAAGGGGGAATGGAAATGGGTTGTGTATTAAGGAGGAGGTCTATATAAAAGTCTATTTTCCTTTCGGGAGGAATACTGGGAAGCTCATTGGGAAAGACATAAAGAAACTCATTGGCCACTGGAACCGACTCAATAGGAAGGACTTTAGACTCAACATCCCTAACCCTTACAAGATGGTAAATGAAACACTTCCCGACCTTAATATAAGAGATAAACCTACCATTAACCACTAAATCATGACCTTCCCACTCAAAGACAGGCTTATGAGAAATTTGAAACCTAACCTTACAAGTTCAACAATCAATGGAAGCATGATATCCATGTAACCAATCCATCCCAAGAATAATGTCAAAATCGACCATTTTAAGTTCAACAAATCACAAGGTAAGACTTTATGTAATATAGACATGGGACAACCTCTATAAACTTTTCTAGAAATAATGGATTCACCAATAGGGATAGACACCTCATAGGGTTCACATAATAATTCGGAGCACACATGAAGCTCAGCAGCAACAAGGAGTAATAAAGGAAAGAGTGACACCCAGATCTAATAAAGCATACACATCATAATAAAAAATCTTTAACATATCGACAACAACATCGAGTACCTCATTTACTCCTTGTCTCCCTCAAAGAGCATAAAATTGATTGTGACATGGAGCACCCCCTTGTCGGCCACCTTTGGCCCTTTGATCAACATGAACACCTTGTCCTTGAGGACGACCATCTTTGCCCTTATTTTTAGCATAGGGGCAATCAACAATCTTGTGGCCTACTTTTTCACACCCATAGCAAGCATTCGAATCTCTCAAGCTCTTATCATTATGATTTCTTCCACATTGTAGGCACCTCAAAAAACTTACTGTATTATTGCCACCTTAGAACCTTGTATTAGTCACCCCATCATTAGAAAATCTTTTTTTTGGATAATTAGATAACCCTTGGCCTTGAAATTTATGACCTTGTTGGAAACGGCTACCCTTAGCACCTTGGAATCCACCATCGAATCGAGCCCTCTTAGACTCTCCACTTCTTCTCTTCCTAATCTCCTCCCCTTCAAGTTGTTCGACATAGGTCATGAGTCAAGACAAGTTCATGTCACCCATAAGTATAGCAATGCGACATTCTTCATTCACCAAATCAGACACCCTCGACACAAACTTATTCATTCTCGCCCTTAGATCAACAACCAAGTGAGGAGCATACTTTGAGAGCTTGTTGAATTTGAGGGAATACTTCCTCACACTCATAGAGCCTTGCTTGAGATTCATGAATTTCGTCATCTTTGCCTCTTTGAATTCAATAGGGAAGAATCGATTAAGGAAGGCGGCCTTGAACTCCTCCTATGGGATAGGGTCATTGTTTCCCCTCTCAAGTTTCCATTGAGCAAGCCAAATTTGTGCAACACCTTTGAGTTGATAAGTCACAAGCTCCACTTTCTCCTCCAAACTCACACCCATAATTGCAAGCAACTTATACACCTCATCAATAAACTCTTAGGGATCCTCTTCCATTTTGGAACCGTGAAACTCCAGAGAGTTCATCCTTGCAAAGTCCCTCACTCTTGAGGCCGGAGTAGGAGGATAAGGAGCTTAGGCCCCTTAGTTGAATTAGTTAGTCATAGCATGTGCCAACATGGTGACGACATTTCAAAATTTGACTTGTATGGCCCCTTCTCCTTGGGGAGCTTGATGAGGCGGACCCTCCTCAGGTGTGCGAGCCCTCAGTGGCCTTTCTCTTGATAATGGCATGATCTAGAAAAGCAAAAGAGTGTTCATTAGGGAAGGAAGTCTTATCCTTTAACCTAGAGCATGACATAGATCATGAAGAAGTGAAACATTTCCTAAAATGCCTCATAGCCTCAAATTCATAATTTTGACGCACAAACATGAGCAAGACTCTACCCGACTTGGTGTATTAGATTTCTGAGGACCATTAATAACCTAATACTCTGATATCAAGCTTGTCATAACACAAGCCTAGGGCCTAGATGTGACACGACGAATGAGGAACCCGAAGGGGCCCCAAACAAGCCTCTTAGCATATCATAAATATATCCTTGGTTACAGAAGCATAATAAGACAACGACTAGGAACTTTAAAGTCGGAGGGAAGTGGGACTTCGGACTTTCATCTCAACAATCAACATAAAGAGTATAGAGAGAAATACGGGACTAAGGGACATCTTTCATAATAACATAAGCGTAAGAGGAGTCAAGCTTACTAATACAAACCAACTCAATATCCAACAACACCCTTACTACGAATGGGGCGGGGGCCAAGATATCTCTTAGACTCACCCTCATAGATATATATCCAAAAGCATAAGATAAAGTCTTAACATAAACATGAAATAATATCATTCCCAGATATGAGGACTCACCAAAAGCTAACTTCAAATGGTTCGGCTAGCCATGTGGAGGAGGAGGATCAATAGGAGCTTTGGTTTCTACATGGTGATATCATGTAGGCATAGAGTATGCGTTAGTACTTTGAATGTACTAAGTATCCGGGGTGCAATGCAACAAGAATCATAAGCCATAATAATCAAGATGCTCAATCATAATCATTAGACATGAGCTTAATATGACATGTATAATCAATACGAGGTTAAAACATGCGTAATAATCATTATTGCATAACTTCTTTAACATAATAAAGTTACATGAATAGCTCATCCAAATACCTTGTACTAGAGGGTAAGGAAGATAGCTTAGGTCATAGCCCCTTCTAATAGGTATTGGATAGTACATGAGGGTGAGGCATATAACTTAGTTCATAACCTCTTCATGTAGGCGCTAGGTAGTGCATAGTATTAAGTCGTATGTGATGGTGAGGAATACAAGTTAGTTCATAACCCCTTCATGTAAACATTCGCCTTGTACTAGAGGGTGAGGAATACAACTTAGTTCATAACCTCTACTAGTAGGCTTGACAATTCATATGAGAATAAAACATAGCATAAGAGCTCAATAATTCACTTGTAGATCATAGAAACTTTTTATGAGTTCAACACATGCTTGGGAGCCCACAACTTATCATAAAATACTTGTCTTACAAACCATGCAATAACCTTTTATCAACATAAGAATCGTAATCATACAAACTTACTCAAACATGGTTGGTACACATACACATGTTTAAAATCATGCAATTTAGGAGTATAGGACAAGAAGGAGTAAAAATCAATTTATTTTGAGGTCAGTCAAATCAACCCACCAACATAGTAATAAAACCCTCATTTAGGTGTCATGAAATCCATCTTAAACATTCACCATCATTCATAATTTCATAGTTTTAGTCATGCATAGAATCAATAGGTATAAATCAATTCATGGAATAAGTATCAATAGATATTCATGCATATATAGTCAATACTTGAAGAATCCAACCTCAAATCATGTTTATAATGCATAATAAATTTTACCCATAAAATAACCAACATTAAAATCACGAAATTTTATAAAGAGGGAAGGTTGGGATTCATGGGTGGAAGGGTCCCATGAATGAAACCCACATACCTTCAACCTTGGAATTTCTTGAAATTAGCTTGGGGAAGACTTGAAGCTCGGAGTGGGTTCTTAAAATCTAACGTGTGCTCTTGAGATTCTAGAAATTGAATGGGGGATTTGATGATGATTTGAAGAGGTTTTAAGAGGGTTTTATGGGTTTTAGAGATGAAAAATGACTAAGGAAGGAGGGTTTCATGTTTAAATGGGCATTGGGTTATTACCTAAATGCCTTTGGACGAAGTAGAAAAAATCAGGGAAAATTTGCACTGGTCTGCGCCCTAAGCGTGATGCGAACCAGGCGCGAAGGGCCCATTTACACTATGCCTCGCCCCAAGCATGTCTCACCCTAGGCGTGCAGACACATTATTTCTGGTCCCCGTAGCAAAAATTAATTTTCACTACGGGTCTTTTAGAAATTGAAGGCTACCCTTTTCCCACAAAATTTTGCCCTCTAAACAAGAATATGAAGTCGGATTTTCAAAATCATGCATGAATTTTGAGATATTGAAGAAATACACTTATAGGGCATTCTGAAGCAAATGAGGGGTGTTACACTTACACCCATGTATATCACTACCCAGCCATCCACTCCTTGGTTACCATCATGTTCGTCAAACTATGTTACTGGTTTTTATGATTAAATAATTATGGAGTTATATTTGTTATATGCCTGCTTTATTTACTATTTTTACTCAATCGACCTATGATGCCTACTAGTTACCTTATTCGTGGTACTCACTACTACATTTTTGCATCTATTTTGTGGTGTAGGTCCTAGCACGAACCAGGAAAGATGATTCTTCATGTGGTAGCTATATTTGGAGACCTGTGGGGAGCATTGGATGTCCATGGATCCTTCACGTCTCCTTCTGTATTTGTGGCTACCTTTTGTGACTCTAGATTTGCCTTGTATATTATTTTGGGTTTTATATATGTATATGGAGATGCATTATGATTATTGTGTTGTATAGTGTCTATAGTAGATCTGTACAGATGACTTTCAGGTCCTGGGAGGGGATGTTCGCCGTTGTTATGCTAATGTATACCTAGTGCCAGCTTGTTCTTGTGTTGATTTTGGCTAAAACCAGTCTTTTATGTCCGTTACTAGTTGTTCCAGAAAAGGGTTAGGCTTGCCCATCGGAGGTAGGGTAGGTGTCATTATGACCTGTAAGGGTGGATCGTGACATTATATAATTAAAATTTAGGGGGGGAAAATACTAAAACTAGAATCCTAATTTTACTCAAACAAAATTTGTTATTATTCCTTTTAAAACATAAATCAAATCTAATTATTTCATATCCTCTCAACAAAATCATCATAATTAATGAAACAATTCTTTACCTCAAATACTATTAAAATTGCAAGAAGCAGTTCTTTCATGCTTTAATTAGTTAATCTTGGAGAGAAAAATATTTGTACCAAAATTCATAATTTGTGAAAAAATTGCAAATAATATTAAGTTTTTTTCTTATTTGTTTTGGAAAAAGAACTTGAACAAACATTTAAAGTGCAAACATCACATAAAAATCTGCATCAAAATCTTAAAATTCAATTATCACATTAAAGAGATGAATACAGGGTTAAAAAGGCAAACAAAGAAAGATAACATGGAGAGATGGTTTTGGTTGAGAATCATGTTGGTTTCTATCGTTATGCTTAGCTAGTAGGACAAATACAACGAGTATAGGGTTCTCTTGCTTGTAAGTGGGATCTAGCAAGCGCCATCATGACCTGAAAAATCGAATCGTGATAGCTGGGGTTGGATTTTTAATGGAAGTGGGATATTTTAAATAATAATTTTTAAATTTTAATGAAGGGGTACTTTTTAGCCGAAAACAAATGAAGGATATTTTTGTTTCATTTCAAATAATTAATGGGTATTTTTAGCCTTATTCGTTTCTATTAAGAGAAGGTATTTTTGAACTAGAAATTTAACGGAGGGGTATTTTTGAGCCAAAATGTAACAAAGGGGTATTTCTTCTCTTTTTAATTAGTTTAGTGGTATTTTTTATCCTTTCTCCTAAATAAAATAGATAGTCTACCTATGAAGTACATTACTGATTGGACAAGTAAGTGTACAAAACTAACTTTAAAGTCTTATACATATTAATTTACTAACATATCAATAGTATCCAGGCCATCTCATCTCTAATTGACTATTGCTATTTTGCTACACCCTAATTAATCTTGAGTGATTATTTATTTACTTATTATTATTTATTTATTTTTGGAAAAACATGTGGTCTTAATTCGTAGAAAATAATTTCGTGGAACAAGCAAGATTAATTCTTATGAGGTGAGAAATTTGTAGATATGAACATTAATTTGAATGCACAAGAAATTTAGACTTAATATTTTCCTTTACATACTTTGGGAAAAAAAGAGATGTAATATGGTAAGAATTATGAAGCAATAAAAATTTCAGGACTTATTTCTTTTTGAAGAAATTTTCTTAATCTTGTTGAGCCCATCCAGAACAAAAAAAGAATCAATTTCTACTTTGTCATTAATGGAGCTTGAGTTTCAAATTTTTCCCAAATATCCAAATAAAAAATAACCCATTCATTTTTTTCACAACAGAAATCACAAATTTGAATTTGTGTATTAAGTTGATTTTCCATTTGAAATTGTAGCAGCATAATCATTTTTAGTTTCTTTCTTCTTCTTGCTTTCTGGTGCAACTTGACTATCTCGTGCTGCCATTTTCACCGTCATATGCGGTGGATTTGAAGAATGAGCAACACATCTATACAAGTGAGTTTTGGAGAAGAAGGTTTTTGGATTATTTCAATAGCAACATTATTCTTATTTTTGAGCATGAACATAGGGCTGACACATCTTTTTCCTCTGCTTTAGCTTCCAACATGACTTCTTAAGAAGCTCATTGATGGGTGAAAATTTCTTCGTTTGATTATGAATTTAAATGGGTTAGTCTGAATCCATTTTGTGATTTTACTCTTATTGTTTATTCTTTATGCATTTGGTGTCTAAGATAAAATTAAATGGATTATGGGTTGAATTTAATTGAGAAATTTCTTTTAAATAGGTAATTCGAGTCAAAAATAGAAATTTGAGATCAATTTGTGGAAAATCATTAGTCTGGAGGGTATAAATGATAAGTTTGTAGACAGAAGGGGTATAAATAACATGACATTAATGATAAAAGTAAAGTCAACTAATAAATAAAAATTGAGGGGTATTTTTTACCCTTCCTAAATAATTCTTGAAAAAGTAGTTTGTTGATCAAAACTTAGCTATTAGTAGAGGCATCACCAGAATATGAAAATCGACCGAACCAACCAAACCAAATCATACCGGACCAAATTTTATTATTTTTTAAATAAAATTATAGACTTTTTATTTAACTCTATAACCATCCCAAATAATTGAGATCATCTTTTTAATTTATTAAAGAACCCAAAAAAAATTTCGAACCTAACTGGATAACCTTACATGAGTGTAAATATATTTTATATATTAACATGTTAAATTTAATATATAAATACATATATATATATATCTTATAAAATTTTCAAATATAAATATAACCTAGGTCCTTGGCATCTAGGTAATTGAACTATTTTAGGTCTTTGCCCTTTAATTAGCTTTTAATTAAGTAGGCTTCAAATTAAAAGATATCATAATAGAAACTTCATCAAACAATATGACACACTACTAAAAAACTGTCAAAAAATGAAGCAAAAAAGTGACGGACTGCTTCGCTTTTTTGGTGGAAAGCGACAGACTGCATCGCTTTTTTGGTGAAAAGTGATGAAAAAGCGACACAATCAGTTTCGTCGCTTTTTTGCTCGTTGCTTTTTTAAAAGCGATGAATAATGTTGCCAAAAAACGACGGACGACATCTCAAATAATAAGAAAAAGTAAATTTTTAAAAAAATAAAAATAAAAAAAGCGACGGACTTTGTGACCCTGTCCATCGCTTTTCTCGATTTTTTAAACAAAAATTCCAGAAAAACGATGGACTTAGGGACTCTGTCTGTCGCTTGTCATGCCCTAGAAGAGTACCTTAGACGTGACTGACACTCAGAGACTATTGCTAGCCCCCGAGCGGACCACCTAGTCTCATTGCCATCGTTCAATTCATTCATCAGCAGAAGAAAGTAACATAATAATAACAAATGTTATTCTATCTGTGGGCTCATACTATCCATATCAGTCTATCATAAGGAAATAGAATAGATAACAAAAATCTCAAATGCAAGGAATGAAAGAAAGAGAGGAAAAGAATCCCCCGACATCAACATCAACATCTATGTCTATGAAGCCTCTATATTATAGTCTAAAGCGGTACCATGACAGGCCATGGCTGCCAAATATCAAGTTAAAAGGACTATCCAATAATAAAAATAAACATCCTCTAAATGCTAGGGAGGACTCACCACTGTCAGGAATGAAGAGCTCTGAACCTCAACGATCGGGCTGCTGAAGTCCTCGGTCTATCAAATCTGCATCATAAAATGATGCAGCACCAGAGAGGCATTAGTACGTGGAATGTACTGTATGTAAAATTGGCTAAAGAAAAGGAAAAGGTTTAATCATCATTCATCTATCACTTAGCCTCACCCCAGATATAAAGGACAAGACTCTGTCACCTCAATAGCTATCAAGCATCGAATATTCACATCATATCGGAGTTCTATCATAATGAAACCTAT
>DF368651.1:1369-11378 GCA_000787875.1 Solanum virginianum
CCTACCATCAATCAAGCAGAACACTATCAGAAACGACGTTTCGGACTCAATGGAACCGTCAAAATTCGAATTTGGAACTTCCATGGCCCCGAATCTGAGAAAGATCATTTAAACTAGTTTAGAACCTAAAAATTCAAAATATTCACAGAACCTGTAAAAATTACAATAAGGGCATTTCTAGCATTAGTTTGCCCATCCGAAATCACTGGAACTGATGAAAGTTCGATACAAGCTCCCGAACACGGAATGTTGACCCAAGTCAAACCTATGATCCAAAATGAACTGAAAATGCTACTCCAGGCCTAAAATCTTCCTTTTAATTCCAAATTTGATTATGCAAGTTCTCTTAGACCAGATTTGGCATTCCAAAACTGATCGAATAAATAGAATCCAATTCCGACAACCAAAACTCAGAATGACCACGAAACTCAAAATTTCCAACTTTAAGCCCTTTTAAACCTCTTTCTTTTGTAAAACTCCAACTGTTTACGATATTTTCAAAATTCGACTTTTGGATTCACTCATAAATGACCCAAGGCAACTTTTGAAAAGAGTAAAATGATAATTTGATTAAAAAAATACTAGAAATGACCTTCGAGGTCATTACAAATACATTCACTATTCTTGTATAATGAGAAACAATAAGAATACATTCACTATTCTTGTACTATGATTAAGCAAGACAATACATATCTTATCCGAATGGCGAATCTGTTTCCCGAAACCCATTTCAAGAACTTACTGTGCCTTGGTACTTACAAATTTGTGAAAAAAATTATCTATTTAACCTAAAATATTTGAAGGTCTAGATTTTTCTCGCTAATGTTATGCTATATAATCGTAAAAAATTGCTTATTATTTATGATGACAGTAAATCTTGTATATAAATTGTGTGTTATTAATAGTGTTACAACATTCTATATATATATATATATATAGAGAGAGAGAGAGAGTGTGTTTCTGAAAATGATTTTTTTTAAAATTATTTTGTTGTTAATTCAATAAACACTGTTCAATGGGTCACTTTTTTATTTCTCTAAAAAAAGATTTTGAAAATGAGAATTTGAGGAGAAGCGAAAGAACAAGAATAGGAAAAAAATATTTTTGTGTGATTTTTATACTTTTCTTATTAGTTATGATCCTAAAATATTATGGTATCATTTCTTCCCTTGGTCCATTATTTTGAAAAGAAGCAAACCAGTGACAAGTTGATACAATACCAAATATATATTACTAGGTTATTAGCCCGTGCTTTGCGCTGTCATAAGTAGTTTAATTAAGTTTATATATCTTAATATTAAAATTAATAAAATACTCTAAAGCTATTAAGTTCTTTCTATATAGGAAATTTAGCATTATAAATATATCTCAAGAACTTTTATTAATTTAAATATTGCTAAAGTCCTAGTTATGTTCAATTATTTTTTTGAATTATAACATTTCTCGATATATTTGGTTTTAGTGTTTGAATTCCCAAACTTGAATGTTAAATTACTATAATATCCCCAACTTAATAATTAATTTAGTATATTTTGTATTATATTTATTTAATTATATTATATTATATTAAAAGAAGATAAGTTTTTACATCGGATGATTATGACATTTTCGAAAGGTTGTGACTTTTTAAAGGAGTTGTAACTTTTTCGAAGAGTTGTGACTTTTTCGAATAGTTGTGATTTTTGTGAAGGGTTGTGAGTTTTCCGAAGGATTGTGACTTTTTTGAAGTGTTTTGACTTTTCTGAAGGATTGTGACTTTTTCAAAGGATTGTGACTTTTTCGAAGAGTTGTGACTTTTTCGAATGGGTGTGACTTTTCTAAAGAGGTTACTATAATACCCCCAACTTAAAAATCAATTACTATATATTTTATGTTATATTTATCTGATTATTTATATTATATTGAAAGCAAATAATTTTTCACATTGAAGTATTGTGACTTTTTCGAAAGGTTGTGACTTTCCAAGGAGTATGGACTTTTTTCAAAAAAACGTGAGTTTTTCGAAGAATGGTGACTTTTTTAAAGGATTGTGGCTTTTTCGAAGGGTTATGAATTTTTTGAAAAATTGTGACTTTTCGAAGAGTTGTAACTTTTTTTAATGATTGTGACTTTTTCAAAGGATCTGACTTTTTTGATGCGGTCATATTGTCATGGTTGATGAGTTCTATAAATGAAGATCTCTTCAGTAGGATTGTGTAGGCAACAAGTGCATTCAGGGCATGGGAAGATTTGAGAGAACATTTTGATAAGGTAAAACGAATGAGATTGTATCAGTTATATAGAGAGATTAATACACTCACACACGAGACTGATTCAGTGTCAACTTACTTGACAAAATTGAAGAGTGTATGGAATGAATATGATGTTGTAGTACCAGCTCCAACCTGTATTTGTCCAAAATCGAAAGATTATGCAGATCACCTGTATGAGCTTAGGTTAATTCAATTTTTGAGTGGTTTAAATTATACATACGATCAAGCTAGACGACAGATATTGTTGAAAGGAGTTACACCTACCATCAATCAAGCATATGCCAAGATAGTAGAGAATGAGATAACAATTAGCATGTGCAGCTACCGTAGGAGAAAAATCAGATCCAATATAGGAGCTTGGAAAACAATGATAGAAATCAGAATTACAAAGGAAAGAGGTGTGACTACTGTCACTACAGTGGTCACACTAGCGAGAATTTGTTACAAGCTAATAGGACAGCCTGTAGACCGGAAACACAGAAAGAAAGGACACACTGGAAATTCAAAAGGAAATCAACAGCATCAATATGGAGGATATAATACCCAAGTCAATCCAAGGCTCAACTAGTCACTGGAAACAACTCATGCGGAGGAACAAGCACAAAATGCATCAACTAGTCATGAAGAAAATAAAGAAGTAAACAATGTTGTATTGGCCAAAGGACAATGGTTCGCAGATGAGGAATACAGGAAGATAATGAGGCTTCTAAATAAGGACACAAAAGTGATAAATAAAATTTACATATCAGGTATAGTTACTTGCTTATTTTCTGAAGTTACATCACAAGAATGTATAGTAGATTCTAGTGCTACTCACCATATAGCAGCAAGTAAAGATGTTCTTTCAAAGGATTATAAAGTAATCAGATCAGCAAAGGATAAAGTAAATCTTCCTACTGAAGCAAAGGCCAATGTATCATGTACTGGAAAAGCAATTGTTTTTAGGATGAAGTTTTGAGGGATATGTTGTTTGTACCTGATTTCAATCTCAATTTACTCTCTGTATCCAAGATCACTAGGTAACTCTCTTGCTTTGTCTCTTTCCACCCTGTCTTCTGTGTGTTTCAGGACCTCTACAGTGGCAGGGTGAAGGGGATTGGTAAGGAGACGGGAGGTTTGTACATCTTCAAGAGTGAGTGTGTGACAGAAGACACAAATGACACAGGATCACGAGAACATAATTACAGGAACAGTGACTCAAGACAGCAGGTTATGGCATAGGAGACTTTGGTCATCCCTCATCTTAAATTCTGAAGTCATTAGATTTGTCACAAAATAATGACATAAAGTCCTTGAATAATTGTCATGTATACCCCGTAGCTAAACAAACTAACTTATCATTTCCTATCGGTGATACTAGACTCATGAAAACTGAAAAAAGTCACCTCGAGGAGGCCTAGTTCGTGACATAGACTGCGTATTTTTAGGGGGTGGTGATACTAGAGCAGATATGTGTTTTGATGTTTTACATCTGGACCTTTTGGGGCCATACAAGATTCCAACCTTTGATAAACAATACTATTCTTGAAAATTGTGGATGATCACAATTGATAAACTTGGGTTCATTTGTTGCAACTTAAATTAGAAACTGTTGTGGCACTCAGGAATTTCATTTTAATGGTTAAAACTCAATCTGTGGCTCATATGAAGATTATAAGAACAGATATGTCACTCTCGGGAGGGTAACCTAGACAAGGCCGGCACTCAGAGACTATTGCTAGTCTCCAAGTGAACTACTTGGCCTCATCACATTCATTCAATCAATAAAACTAATAGATAACGGAAGACTACGATAATAAAAGATCGCCAATCTAAGTCTCAAAAGCATATAAATAAAATAGGCTAGTCTGAAAGAAGCAAGCTCAACATAATCTTCAATTAACAACTCGACTCTAGTCTATGAAGCCTCTATCACTATCAATTGGTGTCAATGACAGACCCATGACTACCTCAACTCAAAAATAATAAAGCTAGTCTAATGTTTGACTCTAATAGCTAGATGACTGTAAAAATAGGAACCTCCAAAGTAAGGGAGGCTCACCAACACAGCTGACTGCAAAAGATCCTCAACGGTGCGCCTGTTGACAATCTCTATTACCTACCTCTGCATCATAAAATGATGCAGTCCAAATGGATATCAGTACGTGGAATGTACAACTATGTAAAATGGTTGTATGAAATAGATAAAGGAAGAACAATACAGAATAACATCAACTCAGAAGATACTCAATCAGAATGTCAAATGTTTGTCTTACGCAAGAATAAAGAGTAGTCAAATAACTCATCAATACCATTTAAACCTCAAAACTCAACTCAAAGTAGTATTAGTGTGGGGCCTATTTGGAGTTTCTCTTATCCGATAACATTCACTTATGAGCCAGTGATTGTACAACAATCCTGCTGATATTGCCACAGCTATTTCGTAATTGCCAGGTAAAGAATTAATCGGATCCACTAGGGATCTAGCCTTATCAAGTCCTCTATTGCATTTAGAGACTTTAAATTAAGCGGGAACCTCTGATATAATGGTTCAATCCTTACCTCCTCTTTGCGATGTAGTTAATGAGTGCAAGTTGGACTTACTCTTACTCATTTCGATGCTCGATACTCCTCCCAAGACTCAATGCTCATAAACTCATCCATCTCAATCAATCATCTCAATTAGTTTCATAGGGACTCTCATCACCTCAATTAGTCTCATAAGGACTTTCATCACCTCATTAACTCAAACTCAACTAGGTCTTTCGGCCTATCATCTCAATCATCTTATCAACTCAATTCTCATTTAAGAACTCAAGGACTCAGATCATCATTAAGAGGAAGTTAATTGGACAAGTCTCTAGAATTCAATTATGGATACTCATGGGACCATCAAACTCTATCAACTCATCATTATACTCTTATGACAATCACAATCAACATTCTGAAGTCAAGGATCTAGACTCAATCCCTAGGTTCATTCATGCATTCTTTCATAAATAACATATTGCATTTATGGAGTAACTCATGTAAAAGCATATATTCAGTAAAACAAGTTTATGATGATCATCAACATATGAAAGTACTTGTAATAGATGTATAATTTGCAAGAAAATATTCAAGAAACATGTATAAAGACTCATGATACTCACAACTCCTCTAATACCATCAATGGGGGCACCTGGAAAAACAATTATATGTTTTAGTTTAGCCTTACATACCTGGTGTAAAGCTTCGACAATCACCCTCACAAGAACTCTCTGCAAACTCTTGAATCCTCTCTCCTCTTCTCTTCTTTTTAGCCATAGCCTTTGTTAGAACTTGGAAAAGGACTTAGGAATAGGGATTAAACCTTTTTTATGCTCAAAATGACCCATTTAGATCATTTTTTAAGTTTAGGAGGGGTTGCGAAAGGTCTGGAATGCCCCTCATGAAAACTGAAAAAAGTCACCTCGAGGAGGCCTAGTTCGTGACATAGACTGCGTATTTTTAGGGGGTTTTCATCAAAAATTCTCGAATTAAGTTTTCTAATCCCGTAAAAAATATTGGCACCAAGTCTAAGTATAAGTCTGCAGCAGGTCCGCATCGCGGTCTGCATTGCAAGCTTGTCGTGGTCCGCATCGCGGGCTTGTCGCACACTCTTACTAGAATTGTGTTTCGCATTGAAAAATTATCTTTTGATCCAGTTGCCCTATAAATCAACCAAGACCATTCCCACTCAATTTTTCATGTTAATCACATATTCGGCCTCGAATTTATCATTGGAGTTTGGGAAGACGCGTTATGTGCACATCTCTCCTTTAGGAATATTTTGGTAATTTTTACGATCATTACATCATCTCCCCCTTGGAGCCATTTATCCTCTTATGATGAGTAAAGGTAGATATCAAGGCACAAATAACCATTAAAACTCCTCTTGATACTTAATTAACCAATCAAACTCTCGACTCATCATGAATCTTAACAATCACTACTCAGATTCAAGAATAGATACATCGACTCAGGAATAGACAAATCAATTTAGATCAAGAGTAAGGAAATCACCTTCAGCATTCTCATCATCAGGCATGAATAGATGCCGATATTTAGCTCTCATCTCTTCCTCAGCGTCCCTTGTGGTTTCCTCAATGAATTGATTTCTCCACTGGACTTTGACTAAGCCAATCTCTTTGGTTCTCAACTTGCAAAAGTGACGATCAAAATATCTTCATAAGGCAAGCTATCCTTCACTCCAATACTCTCAATAGGTATTTCTATGGCAGGATCTCCCAAACACTTCTTCAATATCGAGACATGAAATATTGGATGAATTGCGTCTAGCTCTGAAGGTAACTCTAACTCATAAGCAACTTTCTTAATCCTCTTTACAATTTGATAGGGACCAATATAGCGTGGACTCAGTTTTTCCTTCTTCCCAAATCTCATGACACCCTTCATGGGTGACACTTTTAGGTATACCAACTCATTCATCTTAAACTCTAAGTCTCTTCTCCTCATATCGGTGTAAGATTTCTAAAGACTCTGTGCAGTCCTCACCCTCTCTCTAATGACATTTACCTTCTCCATCGATAGATAGACAAGATCACGTCCAATCAACTTGGCTTCTCCAACCTAAATATACCCAATTAGTGATTTACACCTCCTCCCCATACAAAGCCTTATAGGAAGCCATTTGAATACACGTATGATAACTATTGTTATATGCAAATTTGGTTAATGGCAAGTGGTCATCCCAATTTCCTTTGAAGTCAAGGAAATAAGCTCTCAACATGTCCGCTAATATATGAATTGTAAGTTCTACTTAGCCATCAGTCTGAGAATGAAAAGCGGTGCTCACGTTCACTTTAGTACCCAATCCCTTCTGGAAAGATCTCCAAAATTGAGAGGTGAATTGAGTTCCTCTATCCGAGAAGATAGACAAGGGAATCCTATGCAAACTCAGAATCTCATGGATGTACAACGTGGCATACTCCTCTACAGTGTTAGTCATTTTTACTTCTAACATAAGGCGATTTTGTCATCCTATCCACAGTCACCCATATCGAATCATGCTGCTTTTGGGACCTCGATAAATTAGTAATAAAGTCCATGTTGATCATCTCCCACTTCCATTAGAGAATTTCAAAGTTCTAAGCCAATCCACATGGCCTTTGATGCTCAGCTTTAACTTGTTGACAATTTGGGCACCTTGAAACAACTCAACAATATCCCTCTTCATTCCACTCTACCAGTAGACTTCCCTCAAGTCGTCTTACATCTTGGTAGAGCTAGGATGAATAGAATATCTAGAGCTATGTGCTTTAGCCATAATTCTATCGCGAACACCATCAACATCTGGAATGTACAACCTACTCTGGTATCTCAACATCCCATCTCCCCCTTTGGAGAAGACCATCACCTTCTGTTTGTGGACAACTTCTTTCAATTGAAATAGGATAGGATCTTGGTCTTGCTTTTATTTTACCTCTGCAATTAAAGATGAAGCAAACCCATTTTGAACATTAACTCTTGCCTCATCATTTTCTTCAAGCTGAACTCCCAATCGGGCTAATCTATGTACTTCTTTTGCTAACACCTTCTTTCCTTTCTCAACATAGGTCATACTACCCATTAACAACTTTCTAAGAGCGCCAGCAACAATGTTAGCTTTACCTGGGTGGTAGAGAATGCTCATGTCATAGTCCTTGAGCAAATCCAACAATCTCCTCTGTCGTAGGTTGACCTCTTTCTTACTGAAGCCATACTGCAGGCGCTTATTGTCAGTGAACACATCCACATGCACTCCATATAAGTAGTGGCTCCAGATTTTAAGTGGAAGCACCACCACTACCAACTCAATATCTTGGATTAGATATTTCCTCTCATGAACCTTAAGTTTTCTGGAGGCATAGGCTATCACTTTCCCTCTCTGCATCAGCACACAACCCAATCCAACTCTAGGTGTGTCACAATATATCATCACATATTCGGCTATCACTTTCCCTCTCTGCATCAGCACACAACCCAATCCAACTCTAGGTGTGTCACAATATATCACAAAGTCCTCTATCTCATCAGGCAAGGTTAAAATTGGTGTAGTAGTTAATCTTATTTTCAACTCTTGGAAATTCCTCTCATATTCATCAGACCACTAAAACTTGACCTTTTTCTGGGTTAATTTAGTCAATGGTGCGGATAGGGAAGAAAATCCCGCAACAAATCTACGGTAATAGTCTGCCAACCCCAAGAAACTTCTTATGTTAGTCGGAGAGGTCGGTCTGGGCCAGTTCTTAACCACTTCAATCTTTTAGGCGTCTACTTAAATACCATCACCTAAAATAATGTGGCTTAGAAAAGCTACTGAATTGAGTCAAAAATCACATTTCGAAAACTTTGCATACAACTCTTGGTTCTTAAGAGTTTGGAGGATAATTCTAAGGTGATTAATATGTTCCTCCTCAACCCTCGAATACACCAAGATGTGTCAATAAACATGATCACAAACATATCAAGCTATTGTCTGAGCACCCTATTCATCAAGTCCATGAATGCTGCAGGTGCATTCGTCAACCCAAAGGACATGACCAAGAACTCAAAATGGCAGTCTGATAAAGCCCTTCTCTAACAAATCTCTTAATTTCTCTTTTAACTCTTTTAACTCAGTGAGGGCCATCCTATAAGGTGGAATTGAGATAGTCTAGATATCGGGAAGAATATCAATCCCAAAGTCAATCTCCCTATCAGGAGGGACTCCAGGCAGATCCTCAAGAAACACTTCAGGAAACTCATTCACAATCGGGACTGAATCAAGAGTAGGAGACTCAACATCATTAGAATTAACTCGCACGAGGTGATAGATACAATCTTTCTAGCCTTAAGGTAGGAGATGAACTTTCTCTTAGGTGCAACAAGTCACATTTCCACTCTAGAACTGGTTCATTCGGGAATTGAAACTTAACAATTCAGGCTCTACAATCAATGGTGGCATAGAAAGCGGGAAGTCAATTCATGCCAAGGATCATATCAAAATCAATCATCTCTAACTCAATCAAACCAATAAGAGCGTCCTTATGATAGATGGACACTACACAATCTCTATAGATTCTCTCAACTCGAATATACTCACCAACTGGAGTAGAAACATCAAAGGGTTCAAGAAGACTCTCAGGAGCTCAATCAAATTTACTAGCCACATAAGGAGTTACAAATGACAATGTGGCACTAAGATCCATCAAAACATAATAATCAAGAGTAAATACTCGAATCATACCTGTTACAACATTTAGGGCATTCTCCAGATCTTGGCAACTACCCATGTTATACAAACGGTTTGTAGCTCTGTTTGCGCTTGACGTAGCATCTTTCTAAGTTCCTCTACTTGACTGGGCAGGTGCAGAAAATTAAGCTCAGTCAGCCCACTTTGGATACTCTATCTTGAAATGATCCACTTGGCCCACTTGAAGCATGTATCACTCCCCTCACAGCATCTACCCAAGTGTAATCTGCCAACTTACCACATGGTGGCTTATCCTATGAACTTTGAACCACACTGGCCTGTGACTGAGATCCCTGGGCTCCACAATTCTGAGAACTCTAATCATTCCTGTTTCTGGGCATAGGTACACTCAATTGTAGGTTGGAAGCAGTTAATTGTAGGTTATTTATTTTAATTAAAGTTTTTAGGTCCAGGTTTATGGTTTGGGGTTTAGGTGAGGAATTAGGGTCTATATTTATTTTATGTGGAGTAGTAATTTTTTGAATCATATGATAGGTTATGTTAGGGTTAGACATTTAAATAA
>DF368648.1:2969-16575 GCA_000787875.1 Solanum virginianum
TTCTTCTTTACTTAATAATTTTTCTGTTATATAATTTTCTTCTTGTCCTGTATTTATTAAGATTAAATGATCTTTATCTTCTATTGTTCCTAAAATGTCTCAAGCAACCCCATATTCGCTTGCTTTTGGAGTCGAAGCAGTCCTACTACTTAAGCGACAAATACCTTCCTTGAGACTTGCTATTTAAGAGGGCTTACCGAAGAAGAGAACGCTCGACTACATCTCTCTGAGTTAGAAGCGCTAGATGAAAAGAGGCTCGAAGCTCAAGAAAATCTTGAATGTTATCAGGCTCGTCTATCTCGTGCTTTTAACGAAAAGGTTTGCCTAAGGTGCTTTCAAGTCTGAGACCAAGTCCTTGTAGTAAGGAGACCCATTATCACTTCACATAAGTCTGGGGGCAAATTCCCCCTGAAGTGGGATGGACCATATCAGACCAAGTCCTTGTAGTAAGGAGACCCATTATCACTTCACATAAGTCTGGGGGCAAATTCACCCTGAAGTGGGATGGACCATATCCGGTACAAGAAGCGTATTCAAATAGTGCTTATAAACTTGTCGATGTGGATGGAGTAAGGATTGGTCCCATAAATGCAAAATTCCTCAAGAGATACTACCTCTGAAGTGAGATGGCGCTCCATGACATGCGACCATAAACTGCATGCTACTCCTTGCCCGTAAGAGTATAAATTGTGTACGGCACACCAAAAAAAAACACTCACTCTCCTAGAACTACATTGTGACTTGATCCTCTTCATTGAGGTATGTAGGCGCTTGGAATTATATTCTAAGTTCAGTTGCATGAGTATTAAAAACCACCTCTCCCCACTTGATCTTTTACACAAGTATTAAAGCTATGAGTACCTTTCATCAAACTTTGGACTCATGGTGACTCAATGGGGGCAAACCCCTATGAAATATGAGCTTCCTCAATAGTGTACTTGAAGTCTTCAAATACTCCATGTATGCAAGTTGGATTTTGCAAATTCTCCAAATCTGCAACTTGAAGTCTTCATATCTCTCAAAGTATGAAAGATGAAGTCTTCAAATCCTCCAAGTACGCGGGAAGAAGACTTTAAGTTTCTATGTACGTGAGTTGAAGCCTTTAAATCCTCCAAGTATGTGGGATAAAGTCTTCAAATTCTCCAAGTATGCGAGATGAAGTTTTCAAATCCTCCAAGTACTCTAGCTGAAGTTTTCAAGTCTCAAAGAATACTAGTTGAAGCCTTTAAATCCTCCAAGTATGCAAATTGAAGTCTTTAGATCTTTTAAGTACACAAGGTAAAGTCTTTAGATTCTTCAAGTATGCAAGCTAGAGTCCTCAAATTCTTCAAGTATGCAAGCTGGAGTCCTCAAATTCTTCAAGTATGCAAGTTGAAGTCTTCAAGTTTATCATGTTTTCAAATTGAAGTCTTAAAATTCTTCAAATCTGTAAGTTGAAGTCCTCAAATCTTCTAAGTATATATGTTGAAGTCTTTAAATCTTCCAAATATGCAAATTATTCAGGTCTTTGGGTTAGTTGAAGCCTTCAAATCCTTCAAGTCTTTAAATTGAAGTTTAAATCCACCATGGTTCTTCAAAGCCACTAAGTGTGCGAACTTCAAGAAAATCTTCAAAGTTTACAAGTTGAAGTCTTCAAATTGTCATCCTTATGGCGGGAATGCATAACCATTTCCTTTTCACCTTAAGGACGTCTTCAAATTGTCATCCTTAAGGCAGGAATGCGTATCCATTCCTTCTCATGGTAAGGATCTCTTAAAATTATTGTTCTTAAGGAGGGAATGAGTATCTATTGCTTTGCATGATAAGAACTACCATAAAGTTACCTTGTTCTTAAGGCAGGAATGCGTATCCATTCCTTCTCATAGTAAGAATCTCTTAAAATTGTTGTTCTTAAGGCAGGAATGAGTATCCATTCCTTTGCACGATAATAACTACCATAAAGTTACCTTGTTCTTAAGGCAGGAATGCGTATCCATTCCTTCTCATAGTAAGAATCTCTTAAAATTGTTGTTCTTAAGGCAGGAATGAGTATCCATTCCTTTGCACGATAATAACTACCATAAAGTTACCTTGTTCTTAATGCGAGAATGAGTATCCATTCCTTTGCGCGATAAGAACTACCATAAAGTTACCTTGAGGACCAAGTTGACAAGAAAATATAATAACCATGGACTCTTTATTACAAGGGAAGAAAAATCATCATTTTCTTTATAAGTATTTTTACTTTATTCTTTTCACAAAAAGGATAAAAAATAAGGTTATTTGGGACCATGTGATTACGAGAAAGAAAATATGATTCATCAACCAAAGAAACTATTTTTTTATAAATGAAATATATATGTATGTTCTTTCTTTTAGTCACTTATGAAATACAAAATATCCATATGATTAAGAGAAAGAAAATATGATTCATCAACTAAAGAAGCTATTTCTTGATGAATTAAATACATATATATTCCTTTTCAGTCACTTTTCATATGAAATACAAAATACTCATGTGATTAAAAAAAGAAAAAGAAAGAGATGATTCATCAAATAAAGAAAGTATTTCTTGATGAATTAAATACATGTATATCCTTTTTTTTAGTCACTTTTCATATGAAATACAAAATACTCATGTGATTAAAAAAGAGGGAACAAAAGAATACACAAAAAAAAAAGGAAAAAGAAGTTACCTCGCACTTTGATGCTCCACGTCTCCAAAGATTGTTTACAGATAGGGACTCCAAATCCATGAACATTGATGCTAAAAGAATAAGAAGCAAATTCTATTTATAGATGTTCAAGAAATCCGTGTCCTACGTTATCTATGATTTCTAATTCTACTCTAAAGAGGAAACCCTTCTCCAAAGACAATTATAATTTCTCTTTAAATTAGAAATCTAAAAATAAAAAATAAAATATAAAAAAAATAAGTATATTTGTTCCTATTCCTACGGAAACAAAAGATTATGTTTTTCTTTCCGTGTTCCCATAGGAAAAAAGAAGTTGCAATTAAGTGAGTTATTATACTTGGAACGAATTAGTTCTTTTTTTTAATACAAAAAAAAATGTAAATCTAGGGCAACACTGAATTCAAGTCCGAAAGTACAATCCGTTGTTCCTGCATGTTATCAACATGCCCCGTGACAACATGATACATACATTGGATAATATGTGTGTGTATATATACTTTTAAAATAAATAAATTAGGGTATTAAAATTAATATTCCAAGCCTCGTCTAAAATATCCCGACAAGACTTGAAGTAGGGGGCATTTGTAATCATATAAAATTTATTAAGATACAAATTTTATAATATGGTTCAAATTATATTAAATTCAAAATATATTATTCCAAAAAAATAAATGTTATGAATTAATATAATTGGGTTAATTAATTAAGTCCAATGAAATATGAATTTAATTAAAAGCCCAAATTCATTTAATTTGGGTTACAAAAGATGACCCACTTCTTTGGGCCCAATATCCTCTCATCCTAGAGGCCCACTTGATCTATTTGGGCTATTAAAGATGACCTCCTTCTTTGGGCCCAATATCTTCTCATCCTAGAGGCCCACTTGATGCCACGTGTCGGATGACGTGGCATGCCAAGTCAAACAAAGAAATCAATAGGATCATGCCATGTGTCAGAATGATATGTCATTCCTATCTCAAATCAAAGGCCAATGAAAATACGCCACATGTGTAAGTGATGTGTCATAACTAATCAAATATTGTCATATTACTTGAAAGGAATCCTATTCTTATCACTTTTCTTGCGTCATATCACCTTAAATCTGATTGGCCAAAAGAAAGTATGATTCCATTATAACTCAAGGAGTCCTATTCTTATCAATTTTCCTACGCCATATAACCTTAAATCTGATTTGCTGGAAGAAGGTTTGATTCTATCATGACTCCTCTATTCTACAATTGTATAAAGGGGTCCTCATAATTTTGAATTGACATTAAGAATTCTAACAAGAAGCTAAAGAGAGGCGCAAATTTCTCTACAAGCAATAAGAAGAATTCAAGAAATTAAGAAATCAAGCATTTAAGTTCAAGAACGCATCAAGATCAAGATCACCGGATTCAAGAACAAGCCTAAAAGCCCTTGGATTCAAGTAAAGTCAAGATCAAGTTCAAGAACAAGATCATATCAAGTTCAAGTTCAAGATTATCAAATCCATATATCAAGATCAAGACCACTGAATTCAAGATCAAGCCCAAACGCCCTTGAATTCAAGATCAAGCCCAAACGCCCTTGAATTCAAGTACAAGTCAAGATCAAATCTATCAAGTTTTCAAGAGTCAAGAATAAGCTGAAGAGCCCTTGAATTTATATTTGAAAAGGCGAATCAGAGGATTGATAGAGATTGTAGAACTCACTCCTTAAATAAAATATTAATTGTTGCAATATTTTTCGTTACTTGAATAATATTTTCTCGATACGAATTTTATTGTCATACAGTGTTATAAGAGTCGTATTTCTATGATTCATCAACACTCTTAACTTAGAATGATTGCTTGTCCTCAAGCAACAATGACTCAACCAAACAACATATAAACACAAGTGCTCACTCAGAATATGGATCGTCCCCATAATTTTCAATACATATGCCCCGCTAACAAGTTTAAGAATGTGCTGACACCCCAAACGGATCCACAAAGATTAAGGCAAATATCATTCATGCATTGTCAGTCCACATATGATCAGGAATAAAGATACCTATGTTGAGTTAACAACCAATTAATACAAAAAATAGTGCCCTCACCATAAAGAAGTCTTAGACTTAACGTAAGCATGTAAAATAGAGACTGGAATGTAGTCAGTCACTCTCAGAAATGATTCTCAGTTGAATGGCCTTTTTAGGATCACATTAGAACTTATTCGGCTTGTAGCATAGGCTCGGACTCAAGTGAGGTATGTTTAGGATTAAAGTGACTAAACGGCCTCTCCTGACACTTACTTCGACTCAGTCATTTGTTATTTGGTCACCAACTTTTCTTGCCCCTATTTTTCCTACTTTCTATAGTAAAGGAAGTGATATTTCGTGCTCATTCACTCCTTTTTATTCATTTATTGTCATGTGCTTTGGTTATTAGTCATTTTCTTGTTGTTTCCAATCTATTACTTTTTGTCATCTCTAGTTTATTCTGCTTATGGATTTTTGAGACGAGGGTTCCCAGGAAACAACCTCTCTACTTCTATAAGGTAGTGGTAAGGTCTGCGTACATTCTACCCTCCCCAGACCCCACTTGTGGGATTTCACTGGATATGTTGTTGTTGTTGTTGTTATTGTTGTTGTATCACTTTATTCTTTTCCACACTCATTTTTCTACTCTCCCTACACTAGCCACCCTTAAGTCTTTGGCTTGGGTCAAGGTTCAAAATATCTTTTTAAAGGATTAGGGCCAACATAAGTCACCCTCAACTTAGGCTTTTGCCTGGGTAGAGTTTCACATTATCCTTGGAGAGACCAGGGCCAAAACAGAGATCAATAGATAGATTAGGGAGGTGAATTTGGGAGATTACAGAGATAAATAGATAGATTGGGAAAATACAACTTCATTTTTGAGTCATTTCTCTATCTTTAATGTCTATTTTGGGCTCAATTGATGGCTATGGCCTCGGGTTGGTGTAGGGATCATTTTACGAAACTTGGTTTGGCATTTTGTGCGTAGGCTATATTTTCCTCCATTCTAGTCATAATTAATATAATTTCACCTGTTTCTTGAGATTTTATAGCCAAATTAGTCGTAATGATCTTGTGAATTATGTTTTGTTAGATAAGCAGCATTGGAAAGTGATTCAAAGGGAAAAGCTCGACTAGATTGACTCAGAGCACGAGATGTTAGTTACCAGGTAGGCTAGGCTTTCTTAAACCTCAGACTGAGTTGAAATACATACATATTTGAACTAAAATATATAGAATTTATGGATTGAGTTATGGAGTATATGATGTATATGGCTAGACATGATTTGTATGTTATATATATATATATATATATATATATATATATGATATCATGGGACGATAATTATTGTATTAAGGGTTGTATTGGCAATAGTTGTTATACTATTTGAGTTCTTACACTATATGACTATGAGAGGGCCTAAAAGGGGTTGGCTAGGACTGCAAGCCTGTGACAGGTATGTACATTGAGCTTAAATTTCAATTGTATGTTTATGTGCCTGAGGCTACTAATATATATACTAGCTCATGAGGCTGACATGTGATTACAGGCTAACCTGTGCACTGAGTCTAGTATCTATATCTAATTTGAGTACTTGTGGTACAATTTTCTAATTAAACATGATTCTGTGTTGTGGTGTGGATTATATAATCTTGTGTACTGTTGTTATCTGTTATGTACTTATGCCCCTAGTTTGTGATTGGAGAGTTTATACATTATGTTATGGGGACGGTTATACATTACGTTATGGGGATTGTCATAGTTGTACCCCTAAAGAAACCTTGCGACCTGTTATATGAGATGTATGACACTAAGCCATTGGCGGGCTAGACTGGGGAGTGTGACCCTATTAGCAAGGTGTAAGTTATATCCTACGGGCTTTCTGGGCTATATACAATGAGACATTAGTTACATGGGTTAGTCCTAGAGACTGACATCCTGTTGAGAGGGGCACATTTTCAGTGGTCCCGCACATGGTTGCCTTAGACGATATCCTTGATGACTTTTGAGCTATGATATGATCATAATGTGTGTCATCCTTCTGATTGTCTAGCCTCTTGGGCATTAAGTTAGGTTACACCAATGCTACCCTATGAGTTGCTTTACATAGAGAAAGGGCCTGGTAAGGGTCGAATATGGGCTAGTGCCTTGGGACAGGCATGTTATGATGTGATGCATACCTATATGATATGTATAGACTGTTGCTACTGAGATATGATAACTAGGAGACTGTGTATTGATTATATGTGGTATTGTGGCTTGATTTTGGTGTAACTATGACTTTGCTGGGTTTGGTTGTCCTAGATACTTATGATATACCATGATATCTATGTTTACTCTAAGACACTTGTGATTGACGAGGTTATGGTATACTTGGCCTTTGTTAGGCATGACTCCATGGTGATTTGTGATATATATACACTCTGCGGTACTATCGATAGTTGTTGTGCCCTCATTCTTTCCATCTGATGTTGGGTTATATATATTTATTTGATTGAATTGGTGGATTGTATGGTTCGATGGGGATGATTGTGTTAAGAGAGATGGTATGTTTAGGGGATCTGGATCCAGATAGGTTAGAGAGAGCTTGACTGGTTCTATGCTCAGAGACCTAGATAACGCACCATGTAGTTTAAGTCATTGATGGCCATGTCCGAGTGTTTGAGATCCCATATGATGTGCCTAGTGGTCACGTCTGAGTGTTCGAGACTAGGGTGCTGGTTCTAAAGAGGTCTGAGCATTTGCCATTACTTTGGGCCTGAGGAACCGTTGACTACGCTTAGAGGCTAGGCCCTGTTGATTCATATTTTGGGTCGAGGACCCCATTTGATTCGCGAGGCCCCGTGATTGACAATCTGAGATGAGATACATTTGATTATACGAGGGGGATTCTTTCTCCCGCGGAGAATATGTACCACCATTACACATGTATATTTTGCATCGAGTGTCATGTGATAGCACAGGGTTGAGGACCCAGTTGATATGGGATTGTTGGAGTGAGGCCCCATGATTGATTACTCGTGGATCCATACGCCTACTCACACCTTGTACCCTCTAGGATTATAGCAGCTGAGGGGACGTTCAGGCATAGACACTTGGGTTAAACACCCATGTACAGTTGAGTGTGATCATGTAATCTTAGGAGTTGGGTTCTATTGTGAATTGGTTGATCAGATTTTGCCCCGGTGTACCTTCTGGGCTTACAGGGGCCTAGTTGGCATACATGCATAGATATTAAGGCCTTGCACCTGCATACAGTGCTATGTCCCAGTGGGGGACAATAGGGTATAAGCCTACACAATCTTGTCAGTCAATATAGTTGTTCATCGCTTGGGTTAGTTCGGGTTATCTTTGTTTATCATTTGGTTGGCTCTGGTATGGTTTGAGGGTTTCTAGAAATGTAATTTTCTTGATTTGAGTTTTGATTTGGGCTAGACCTGTGCAGTTCTTTCCATTTGACTCTTCTGGATTTACTGTATTTCACTCGGTCAGTCGATGATGCCTACTGGGTACCTTATTCTGGTACTCACCCCAACTTCTACATTTTCCCATGGTGCAGGTGCAGGTTCTAGTCGGAGGCAATGATTCGGGGGATTCAGGAGTGCTGAGGATACTTTCGGGTGAGCACTAGCAGCTCTGGCTTCACCGTAGTCTCCTTCCTTATGATAGACATCTTTTGCTTTCAAACGTTGGCCTTATACCATAGGATTATGTAATTATAGGTGCATTCTTGGTTTTGTATATTTTATAGTACTGATATATGTATATGATACGTCCTTGTGTCCATTGTTGCTCTATACAGTTGATTTTCAAGTTCTGGGCAGGTTTCAGTTTTTATATTATTATGTTGGTTATGGTTTGACTAGAGATATACGACAGGTACCCTGTGGGTTGAATAATTGGCTTGCCTGTTGATGGGGTCTAATAGGCATCATCATGACCAGGAGTGGATCGTGACAATGATGGAGTGTAGTTAAAAAATTTTAATAAAATAATCTTTAATTTATTACGATAAGGTTAATTTATTCTATTGCAAATTATTATCGTAATTGGAATCCTCCATAAATTAACCTATGGTTCCTACTATGCCTCACTCAATAACGGTGTTTGAGAAAAGGTACAAGAATAAGAAGACGTGATATTTACACAGATCTTCTGAATTGAATTCTTTTAAAATTTTCAAATACTTTTAAACTATCAATAAATAAAGGAAAAAAATATTTTTCTAATCAAGGAAAAAACGTTTTTGAGTTTATTGCCATTTATGTCCTTTTACTCTACCAAGGATTTGGTCTATAAAGAAGGGAGGTTGAGGGAAGTAGGATGTGTCCTTTTCGAAAAAAAAAAACAAGAACTTGTCCACACAAATTCCAGTTGAAAAAGATTAGTTAGGTTAATAGTAGGAGACTACAGAAAGAAAGTCGGAGGTCTGGATTCATTGGCTATAAACGAGGTGTAACTTCTTTAACAGCTTAATATTTTTGAATTTCGAATTTTGAATCTTGATTTATATTATCATATTGATGTAAATTCATGACTCTGATTTATGCTTTCGTTGCATGTATGGTTATACACTAATATACCTAAGCTCTAAACTAAAGTTCAATCAACAATTGTTGTACTTTTTAGAAATACATTATGGTAGCGACTTTAGTTTGTTATAAACTTTTGCTTAGTTGATAAGATTGTATAAGAATTGTGAACTTCACGATAGTTTTTACAATTTGTGGAGTTTTCATATTTATGAAACAACAATAGAAAAATAAATTTTATATCTAAACAAACTTAGTATATTTGAAGTTATGATTTGAAATAATGTTAAAACGAACTATAAGTGCTAACTCTACAAATATACCAGTAATAAATTCATGTAGGTCAGTTATAAACAAAAATTCTACAAACTATTGACGCAAAACGCCAAGTACTAAATTCGTATAATGGAAAAGAACCTAAAATGTTCTTGAACTATTGGAAATGGTATAAAATTTTTCTCCATTTACCTATTAGGCCTAACGGCTAATATGCCTCTGTGATTCATCTTTGAGTCCAAAAATACCTTTCATTAACCTTTTTGACTCACTTATACCCTTGAAACTAACCATCCTTTCTTTTTTCTTTTCTTTTTTAAATATTTGTTATGTTTTATTTTCTTATGAAATAAAATAAATCTCCATTTGTATTAAATTTCTTTCCATAATTTATCCAAACCAAAATAATGTATCTCTTTAAGGATCAAAGTGATTTTTTTAAAAAAGTGATTAAAGTGATTTATTAAAATAATTAATCGATTTAGCTTTTTATAAAAACTTCTTAAAAATATAAGTTTTTAATTTATTAAAGAGTAAGTTTTTATTTTTTTAATGTTATATTAAAAATAACAAAAAACTATTCAAATTTGATTAAGTAAAAAGATTAAAGAAAGCTAAATCGATTTTAATAAATTGCTTTGATCCTTAAAATGTTAATTGTTTTATCTACATAAAATACAAGTATGTGCAGATTTTTTTCAAATTTTTCAAAATATGTATTGTTGTAACTTTAGATTTTTTAAAAGAGTTTTTTAAAAGATTTTCCCACATAATTTATTAAATCCAAAAAATATACCTTCTTCATGGCCCTAAAAAATTTTAAAAAAAACTAAAACTATTAGTTTATTTTTTTAATCATATTTTTCACCTATTTTGTCTAAATCAAAATAATATTTTTCTTTATAACCCCAAAAAAACTTTTTAAAAAAATTTAAGATTTTTTTTTTGTGTGAAAAAAGAATTGAGGATGGGGGTTTACTTTATTCCATAAGAAAATGAAATATAATACTACTTCTATCCCATTTTATATGACACCTTTTCTTTTTTGGTTCATCCCAAAAAAATGTCACCTTAAATAATTTAACCTTCAAATCTTTTTTTTTGTACCCTTAATAAAATAATTCTCAGCCACACAAATATCTCAGAATGATTTTAGACCACAAGTTTTAAAAGTCTTCCTTTTTTCCTTAAATATCGTGTCAAGTCAAAGGAAATCACATAAAATGGGACAGAGGAAGTAAATGTTTAAAAAAGAAAAAAAAAAGAAATGTTAGTTTAAAGAGTATAAATGAGCAAAAATGATGAATGAATGACATTTTTGAATCCAAAAATCGATGAGAGGGATATTTTAAACACAATAGATGAATGAAAGAACATTTTTTGCGCTTCTCCATAACAATAAATTAAATTGTGTCTACCACATAAACAAATATTGAAATGTAGTCAGGTTAGATCTAATGGAATTGTATCTACATTAAATCCTTGTAACATGGGTACATGCTTATGACGACATATTTCACTCGAATTCTATAGATTTATTTGTACGGACGCTCTAAGTCGTGCTGGTCGAGCCTAAAATGAGTTCATTATGTGCTCATTACTTAATTTACTCCTTCCTGTCAGACATGATTTGATTTTTGTCACATTGGCCCTACATATCCCACACAGAAAGAAAAAAAAAAAGAAGAAAAATTAACGACAACAATAAGCTCGACCAATATATGGGTATGTTATTGCGATAAAATCTAATTTTTTGATGTTTGATTAGTTAAAATTTTTTTAAAAATTTTATTGGTACGAAAACACATATTTAAAACATAAGTAAAATGACTTTCATAGTAAAATAAGTTTCCCAGCATTTCACACTAACTCTATCCTTCTCACATTTCAACACACTTCATTAACGATCATCATCATTTCTACTCCGAAGCTCTAATCCCCATTTTCATCTCCACCCCCATCTCCAATAATATTTTTCTAGATTTATCTAAATACTTTTAAAAATAATATTCCTTTCGTCCCATTTTATATGACATCCTTTGACTTTACATGATATTTAAGAAAAAAAGAAAATTTTTAAAACTTGTGGTCTAAAATTATTGATAAATATTTGTGTGGTTGAGAATCATTTTATTAAGGGTAAAAAATTTTTTTAAAAGGTAAATTGTTTTTAATTAGAGTAATATGACATTCTTTTTGGGATAGACCAAAAAGGAACGGGTGCCACATAAAAAAAGGGATGAACAAAAGAAAATAGATACTCCCTTCGTCCAACTTTACTTAGCCCCTATTTTATTTTGAGATATCCAACAATACTTGTCCACTTTATAAAATCAAGAGACAATAGTTCCTAATTTACCCTTATCATTAATTTTTTAAAACATGATATTTATTATATTCAAAAGATGATTTGGTAAAATTACCCTATCATTTACTATTTGTTAATTGGTGTGCCAAGTGAATAGAGACCAAGTAAAGTTGGATGGAGAGAGTAAAAAATTTGCTTATTTTGTGGAAACACATTTTCCTTAGAACAAAGACACCCTATATGGATTTACGCAGCGGTAAAAAATGATGCAAATTCCATTTTTACTTTTTACTCCATCTCCCAATTTGTGTTTAAAATTTCATCATATCAGCAGACGGAGGTTTCCATCAAGTTAAGGAGTAGAAGTTATCATTTTGCTTAAACCATGATTTTGACAAGTAGTGAGAAGGTTTTACAAGTTAACGGGAAGGGTATTTAAGTAAGTCCACCATGCCGGGTTTTATTATAATAAAAAGTGAAATTATTGATACTAGAGTAGTGTAGCTATCACATAAGTCTACCTTCATTCATCCAAAGATCCAAAAGAAGAATGATTAGATTTGGGGATGCAATGAGAATAGTGATGCATGTAATGTTAAGGAAAAGCATAAGTATATACGAGGAATTATCATATGTTTTGGGAGACATATTTTGGATTCTGAATTCTGTGGTTCGATTTTCAGGTATGTTTGTTTTGCCAAGGTCCAATTCAATGTCTAGTCGTCACTACTCACCTATGTCCTCCCTTGTTCGCCCCGATCGATAAAACTCACTTCTGCCTAATGTTGATATAAGTTAATTGCCTCTTCATCCATCTCTTGAAGACTTTAATTTGAGCTACGAATAATCATCATTTACATACTCTTTATTATTGTATGGTGGCTAATAAACGTTTGCTTGATTTTGGATCCTTAATTCATTGTACTATTGATACTGAGTTTTGTTTGTAATTTATGATTAAAAATCAGTAGATCAAAGTAACTTATGTAGATCTAAATGTTCATATATAATTCAACTTCATCTCAACCTTGTCAATTTGCTTTTCTTACTTTCTATTTTTAGTCGAAGAATCTTTTTTTTTTTTTTTTTTTAACAACTTTGTAATTCTAATTTTTAACACAAGACCACCAGATTAAAACGCCCTTCTACATATCTTCAGATTAAAATCACAAGATTTCTACTTTGGTCAAAAACAAATAAACAAATCGAGAGGAGGGAGCAGTTAATTGACACATAGTCGATTTATAAAGATATTGATTTTATCTTCTTATTCTAGATTTTTCATTTGGTGAATTAAGGGCGGTAGGAGATTACTGTTCAATTGGTTATGTTTTGACATATTATATATATATGATAAGAGATATTTGTTCTATTTCAGCAGCCAAATTAAAGCCTTCCAAACTTTTATTGCTTTTGATCATTACCTAGGTAGGAAAAAGTTCATATTCTTTTGAGTTTAATTATACAACTCAAAAAAGTAGTTGATGAGTATTAATGTCTTCTGAACTAGGTAGCAAAATATGCTTTAATTTTGACTTAGCTTGGACAGAAATCTTTTAGCATGAATCATTTCTTTTTCTTTTTAGCATGAAGCAATGCGGAGATTGTAGATATGTATATGTTCACCTCCGCATATTATGTTAGCAAAATTATTCATGATATCTCAAAATAAGTACCCAAAAACAATATATTTATTGTGGTTGAATGTCTACACTTGATAAGAGTTTTTGACCATTGAATTTCCATTAATCCTTACCATTAATGCTAAAACCCACAATAGGGTTGGAATTTTCTCTGTTTATTATGAACAAA